>CABHPR010128975.1:0-33198 GCA_902168415.1 Peromyscus melanophrys
TTCCCTCCTCGTCCCTTCTCTCCCCTCCTCCCTCCCTCCCTTCCTTCCTTCTTATTATATTTCTGCTGACTCATTGTTCTGTGATAATCTGGATTGATTGGTTTTACTTCTTAATGGATCTCCATTTTCTGAACAATCTGTCTTCCTTTTTAGCTTTCACTCCTTATTTTGATGACACACCTATCCTGGTAGCTTCCTTTGAAAGACTGCATGAACATTATAATGTTTTGGTTCATTGGTGTGACTCAATATGACTCAGTTATACAGAACCTTATCAAAACTTTATATGAGGAAGGAAATGTACGTTTGACGTCATCAGAAGGACTGTGCCAGTGCCTATCAGCTTACTCAAGTTCTCGAGAGTTCATTTGTCACCTGATTTTTGGTCCTTAATGTGTGTTGTCTCTTTCCCTTTGGAAGCTTTTCGAGTCTGATCTTTATCCTCTGTTCTGCAATTGCCTGATGAAGTGTAAGGGTGAGGATTTTCCTCCATTCATCTCTGGGAAGCTTTTAAAGTATTCCTGGGTAAGTGTTTCTTCTCTGTTTTGGTCTTACCTGTTTTTCTGGGTGATCTGATTTTAAATTCTTTTAATTACTTTTAATTTTCATCTTTTTTCTTCCACTTTATCAGTTTTTCAGTATTTTCTTGGATAAAAAAAATCTAATTTTTAACTTTCAAAAGATTTTGCTGTTATCTTGTAAATATTCCCCTTTTAAGGCTGTCCGGTGGTGGCACATGCCTTTATTCCTAGTACTCGGGAGGCAGAGGCAGGCAGATCTCTGTGAGATCAAGGCCAGCCTGGTGGTCTACAGAGTGAATTCCAGGGTAAAGGCTACTCAAAACAACAACAACAACAACAACAACAACAACAACACACACACACACACACACACACACACACAAACACACATATTCCGCTTTTAATCTGACTTGAGATATTAGTGTCTGTAAGGTAGTGGTTCTAGAATGGAACTTGCATTTTGATTGGTTGTGCTGTTCAGACTGACCTTCATCTTAGTAGAGCAGTCTATGATCCTCCCAGGAGTGTACCAAGACAGTCCTGTGAGGTGCACATATGGAGTCATTGTTAATAACCCTTGTTCTGTGCTTTTAATGGTTTAACCGTAATATGTTGTGGGGCGTTTCTTTTCTGGTTCTAGTTTATATGGTGTTCTGTAGGCCTCTTGTACCTAGACAAACATCTTTCCATTTTCTTTTGTGATTTTGCTGAAAAGTTCTCTACATCTTCATTATGATATTATTCTTTTCTGTGCACCTACTTTGAAGGTTAGGTCTTTTCATGGTGTCCCAAAGCTCTGCTGTGTCCCATTCATATTTAAAAGAAATGTTTATATTGGACTTAACTGAGTGATCTAGTTGCTCCACTTTGTTTCCGATCACTGTTTTCCACATGATCCATTGTGTTGGTGAGGCTTTTCATTCAAGCTTTCATTTAACTAACTGACTTTTTCATTTCCAGCATCATTTCAGTTTGGCTTTTCTTCAGCAATTATACCTCTTTACTGAATTCTGTTTGCATATCTTGGATTAGCCTCTACATTTCATTCAGCTTATTGTTTTTGTCCTCTTAAAGTATGTTTATATACTCTTTGAGTTGTTTGAACTTAGTTAAAATCATTCTTTTGAAGTCTGTCTGTGGAAGGTCTTCCACATAATTCTCACCAGGGTTCATTACATATGAGTAACTTTTTTGGGGGCAATTGTGTTTTTGCTATATTAATTTTTTTTCTTGAAACAGGGTTTCTCTGTGTAGCCCTGGCTGCCCTGGAACTCACTCTGTAGACCAGTCTGGCTTTGAACTCACAAAGATCCACCTGCCTCTGCCTCCCGAGTGCTGGGATCAAAGGTGTGCGCCACCATGTCCAGCTATGTGTTGCTTTTGTTTTTGCTCTGGGACTTGAACATCTGAAGTAGTTTGTTAGGTGCAACCTTCTTTTTGCTCTAATAACATGTTTTCTTTCATTAGGCATGCACAACATTCACGAGAGGGATTAAGTTGTAAAAGGACCGAGCCGTTGTCTTCTCTTGTGGAACTGGTTGTTGGAGGCTGCAGGTTGTCCTAGTTTCCTTAGGAGCGTCTTCTACTACCTGCATGAACAGACACTGTCCAAGAGTCAGCACACTCCTTGCTGTTCTCTGTTGCCTTCTGGAGTGCTCTCCAAGTCAGTGGGCAGTGGAGCCAGGAGATCATGGGAAGCTGGATGTGTAGTGAGGAAGGCCTTGGATCCAGAGCGCAGGGCCTGTCTGGGAAGTGAGACTCTGAAGGAGAAGGGAAAGGTTCCTTATCTGGTGGGAAGGAACAGGGATAGCAGACTTTGAGCTGGGCAGGAAATAGGTCTTTTGATTATAAAGTAGAAAGTGCTTCAGATTTAAAACCTACAACTTGAAAGACTTAAAGAACCAATATTTTAATGTTCCTTTAAAAATGTAAGAGACTAGAATTCATTGTCACTGTAAAAGGTAAGTTTTTTTTTAAAAATATTTTTTCTTATATTACTCTACTGTTTTAGCATGTCTTCTCTGTAGAATATATTTTTATCAGAGTTCAAAAAAGATTAAGAAGTCTTGTAATAGATTTGCCCCTTGTAAACAAACACATTTGGTGTGGGAATTTTAAATAAGGTTCCATTTCTTATGTGATATTTAGAATCACCAAATTAACATAAATTTGTATTTATGCCTATCATGTTTCTTGGCCTATTACAACATAGTTAGAAGGAAAACTGAAGATCATCCAAACAGAAAACTTCTCTGCCTAAAAAGAGATTCTAGAAGCATCCATAAACATGACATAGTTTTTATCTCTTTCTCTTAGTGAAAAAGCTTAACTTCAAAATGATCGTTTTAGTGTTAAACATTGGTGTAATAGCTTTTTGCAAGATTTTGCTATTAGTAAATGTGGAAGAAAATAATATATCAATAACACTGAGATATCAAATTACAGTTTGATTATGGGGACTTTTACTTATCATATTAACCTTTTTATTTCTACAACAAATCTGCAAAGTGTAGAAAGAGAAAAAAGCATTTATTATATTTCCTTATTTGCAACCAAATTTAAACATTAAAAATACTGCATTTTCTTGTCAAATTTCTTACTTATGGTTCTTTCCTGCTATTAACATTAAAATATGTAAACTGAATACTTATGTATTCTGTATGTTAACTGAATACTTATATATTCTATAGCCTGTAAAAAAGGTTTTTGTTGTGCATTAGTTTATCAGATGGCTGCTCTAGTCACTGGAGAAAACAAAAGACTAACTAAATACTACATGGTTACAAAATTGTGGAGGATCACTCATCAGCCTCCCTTATTGTTGTTTTAATGCTTGTTTATATAGTTAACTGCCCTATCCACCTTAAGATTCATCCTTCCTACGCTGTCTGTAGGTGGAAAATCTTATCTGTCAGACTTGGAAACCTGTTTTGTCAGGATATGAATTTTAGTCTATGTAATTTACAGGTTTCCATGTCGAGTAAATGAAATCCGTCTTTACCAGTTGCAGAATATGTTACATGAACATTTGACAATATAAGGTCTTGGTTTTCATGATTCCACTGATATATGAACTAATGCTAATTGTTTTTAAAAGCTTGATAGTCCTTAATGAAAGATAAACATGTTGTTGATAGTTATTTTGAATGCCCAAAATTAACCTTTAATTAAGTTTATTGTTGTAAATTTCAGGAAATGTCAAATTATAATTTCTCTAAGAGTAAATCTGTAAATCATCACTATTGAAGACATTTTATTGCTAATTGGTTTGAAATTATTTGTGAGCAGTTGTTAGAAAATAGAATTTTGATTGTTTGGTCTGTGTATAGAGCTCATGGAACTCTGTGAACAGAAATTTAGGGTGAGCAGTTAACCACATTAGCCTGCTTTGAAGCAGCCCTTCCTGAATAACCGTTTCTGTCTGCTCTTCTTCCCTCTTTTGCCCCCCTCCACTGGTAACTCCTTTCTTCTACATTTTATCGTTCTCCTTCCCCCTTAACTGGTCATTGAGAAGAAAACTTAAACAACATTAACAACTTTGTTTCCTTCTCAATTTGTAAATGTTAAGAAAGAGGCTTGGGGAGATGGCTTGTTCAGGAAGAGGATCTGAGTTAGGTTCCCAGCATGCATATTTAAAAAGAAGATAGGCAGATCCCTTAGGCTCACTGTCCAGTCAGCCTCGCTGGTCTCATGGACACTCCCCAGACCTATGAGAGATCTTGTGTTTAAAAAACAAGGTCAGTGATCTCTGGTTTCCACATTCATGAAAGTGTATGTGCATGCATACTCACACCCACAGATGCATCCACAAGGAACTTCATAAAAAACATTAAGAAAAATATTACCTATTATGAACTTTTTCTGAAGACTTTTCTTTTGATTTTTAGTTAGAAATTTTATACTCTTAGAACCAAAACAGGACTTTAAAAAAATTTAGCTTTATTATATTTACTTGTGTGTGTGTGGAGAGCAGAAAACAGTTCGTGGGAATCTGTTCTCTCCTTCAACCACGTCAGTTCCAGGGATCGAACTCAGCTCCTCAGACTTGGTGGCAGGTGACTTGACCTTCTGAGTCATCTCATGTGCTTTGGGCCCAGGAGTTTTTTTCTTCTTTTAATTATATGTGTTAATGTGTGAGTGTGGGTTTGTGCACGTGAGCGCAGTGCCTCTAGAGCCCAGAAGAAGGTGTCATCCCCCTGGAGCTGGAGTTGCAGGCCGTTGTGAACTGCTAGATGTGGGTGTTGAGAACCTAACTGTGGTCCTCTGCAAAAGCAGCCTGTGCTCTTAACCACGGAGCATCTCTCCAGCTCTCATGTTTATATTTTGATTAGATGAGATCTAGTTTCAAATATCAAGACATTTAATGTTTCTTTTTTGTGAGTAGACGAAAGTCATTTTTAATATTCATTTTGAATTACAGATACTTACTTGGATTTGAAGAATCTAAGTTTTTGTCAACCCATGGTCATGTTAGTGCACATAGTTACTCAAATGTAGTCTTTTCCTTGTGTCTGTCTCCCACCAGTGGGTCTCAGTTATCAAAAGGACATGAACGTTCATTTTGAGTTGCAAGAATTTTTTTTTAAGAAAACCTTTTGTTTCCTTAGTTCCTAATTTCTTTGTAATAGTGTGGGTGTTGCAGCTGACTTGGAGAAAAGAGAATACTATAGAGGTATCCTATCTAGATATAATTTAATGGTTGTAGTGATTGTTCTGTATTTCTAAATAATAGTCTGTTAATTAAATTAGTGGTATGCAAACTTTTTCACTAAATAAATTATATATTGCTATGTATGCACACAATATGCATTCATATATGAGACTCAGTGTTTTCCAAGTATATAAGAAATGAATAAGGCAAGCTACAATCTGGAGAGAACACTTTTGCACAAATAAGGAAACCATATGGCTAGATGATATCCTTAAAATAGCAAGATGTCCTACATATAGAGATTGCAAAATCTTAGTATTCTAAGATATATGTTAACTATGGTTGCTTATTCTTCAGGTTCAGTGAATGTTGGAGGTAAGACGTGTTGGGAGATATACAGAGGAAGTTCATACAACAGAGAGAAGGCAAACAGCATTCTGCAGGAATTATATTTACTCTAAGTATCATAACATGTATCATATGATAATTGATGTTTCTAATGATGAGTCAGTCTGCAAGAAATAGGATTGATGTGCAATTTTCGCAAATAGATTTCATTGCAAAAATATTTTGTTGAAACTATCCACGCTTCTGTTCTTGATTTACTAGGCAAATGTGGCATCAGCTTCAGGCAGCTATTTGAAAACACACTATTATATGCACTTACATGTATTTGAATTTGAATTGCAATCATTCTTTTAAATTTGCTTGAACAATGGGATTCCTTTTCAATAGAATATAATGAAAGAAATAAAACAATAGAATGAAACAATAGAATGAAAGAAATGAACTTGTGTACTTTGGGTACGTAGTCCCTTGATGTCACTTAAAGCATGTGCTTATTACTGAAAGCTCCTAGAGGCCCACAACTAGTGAGCTGGATTTGGTACTTTAGAGGTATAAATTAGCTGGAGAGATGGCTCAGCGTTTAAGAGCACTGGCTGCTCTTCCAGAGGACCCAGGCTCAATTCCCAGCACCCACATGGCAGCTTACAGCTGTCTGTAACTCCAGTTCCGGAGCTGTCTATAACACCTTCACACAGATATACACACAGGCAAAACACTAATGAACATAAAATTAAAAATAAATAAATATATAAATAACACAGAAACTAAGAAAAAAAAGGAGTTGAGGTATAAATTAAGCCAAGCATAGTGAGTGGTTCATGCCTTTAATTCCAGCATTCAGGAGGCAGAGGCAGGTGAATCTCTCTAAGTTCAAGGCCAGCCTAGTCTACATAAAGAGTTCCAGGCAAGTCAGGGCCAAATAGTGTGACCTAGTCTCAAAAACAAAACAGAAAACAGGGTTGAGGAGATGGTTCAGTGGTTAAGAACACTTGCTACACTTGCAGGGGACCCAGGTTAGATTCCCAGCACCTATGTGGTGGTTTGCAACCATCCTTAGCTTCAGTTCCAAGGAATTTGATGCCCTCTTCTCACCTCCATGGGCACTAGGGACATATGTGATGCGCATACATACATACATGCAGGCAAAACGTTTGAATGCATGAAATAAATCTAAAAAAAAAAAAGAAATCAATGCTGCCATCCCTGGAAAAACAAAAACAAATAAATAAAAATGTAAATTCAACGAGGAACATCATTCAGAATAACTGGCAGTTATACTTGGCAGATAAGTGACACAGTTAGCAAATACTGCTTGTAACTCATTTGCTCTCCCAAATACTTTTTCCATGGAAACAGTTGCTATTATAGGTCTGGTATTTATAATAATATGAATAAGATTTTGTGTGTGTGTGTGTGTGTGTGTGTGTGTGTGTGTGTGTGTGTGTGTGTGTGGTTGATTTCAGCTGAATGATGAAAACCCTATGGAGGCCTGGTCAAAGTGAAATTTCATAATGCACTTTTCATGTAACAAGTATGGGCAGAATACTTTATCTGTAAGATTTTGCCCACACAACAGTTAAGAAATCATGCTTTTCATTAGTCATAAGCTTACTGTCTCACACCTTCAATGAACATTCTATCAGTGCCCGGTTTTAAATTCGGGGGTTTGTGTTATTTTGAAACGGACGATCTCTGCATATATTTTCACAGTGGTCCCTGTAAACATTTAAATCTAACAAGTCAAAGCAATGAATGTTGCAGATGTGTGACAACATCAGCAAAATAATAAAACCACAATGAACTTAAAATATGATCTTCATGTTCTAAATTTGTGTATTCTTTTTTACAAAAGGTGGGGTTGTAGAAAGGAGAGAATTCAGGTTTTTATGTTTAATTGCACTAACAGCATGTGTTGACAAGTCATAAATAACAGCCACTCTGAGGGACTAAATAAATTGGTTTCCACAAGCAGTGATTCATCTTCTGTCTTTCATTGCCGTCAGGCTGAGACAGCTTCTTTCTGTCAGCTGATAGGAACAATATTTGATAGTTTAACAGCCCCATTTCTATTCTTACAATAGCTATCTTACCTTATCTATCAGTTACACTTCAAATACTGAAATGCAGTAATTAACTCTCCTTCTTTTACTTAAAACTTTGCAACTTTGTAACTATTCAGTCTGGTATTTTTACAGAATTCCGGTGGAGTTGGGTATTTTTACAGAATTCTGGTGGAGTTGGGTATTTTTACAGAATTCCGGTGGAATCGAAGTGCACTGGGTGAACAGTGCTCCTTAGTGTATTTCAATCACTTTAATCTCCATTTTGTTGATATACCATTTGCATATATAAAGTCACCCTTTAGAAGTGTACAGGTCAGTGACTTAAGGAATTATGATTTGTCATTATCTAAGTCCAGAAGTCATTATAATCTGAAAAAGATGCATTTACTGATGAAGGCACTCCTTCAGCCTTACTTCTTCCAGCCTCTGGCAACATTGATACACTGTTCATACTTGGGCTTGCCTACCCTGGATAGTACATATAAATGGAAGCCTAGAATAGGTCCTTGGCTTTTTAATTTTATCATTCATCTGCCCATGTTGTCATGTATATCAGTACTTCATTATATTCATCCCCAAATAGTACTCCATTATCAACAAACTCTAGAATTTTATTTATCGAAAATTAAGAATGAGTTCATTGCAGTGTGGTTTACTGCATTTTCTTCCTACTATGCTTTCATTTGGGGTCATTGAGATTCTCAGATTTGTCACTTTATTTTCTCACGTCACATTGAGAAGATTTAGGGCCATCATTTCTTCAAATATTCCTATTGCCCTTCATTTTTCTTTGAGCACTCCAATTATACAAATATAACAATGTCTTTTAGCAAATATCACTAATGCTCTGTTCATTTAAAAACTGTTTGTCTTTTAAACTCATCAAGCTAAACTGGTGTTGATCTCATTCAATGCATTTCTCGTGTTACACATTATAGTATTCCCTTTAAGAAAGTTGGCAAGCACCTCTGTATATTGTCCACCCCTGTATATTGTCTGGACATGGAGGAATCAGTCCAGAAACCCTTTGGAACACATACTTGTCCTCTTAGCTCCAGCAGCTGTGCCTGTTCCTGGCTTGTTTGGTTGAGTTGGTTTTCTACTCACATGGAGAGTTTCCTGGTTTCTTTGCAGGCCTAGCAACTTTTGAGTGAATGCCACTCATTCTGCATGTGCAGCATTTTATTTGCATAAGTAGTCATGGACCTTTCTGTTGAGATGCAGTTATTGTAAAGAGCTTGAGGCTTTATGTTCTTGCTTTTGATATCTGGCAGGCAGAACTGTCATATTCAGCCTAGGGCTAATTATTCCCTGGTACTGAGACATCCTCCGTGTTTTAACGCACATGGTATGCAGCATTAAGACTCTCCACCTGGCTAAGTGAGCAGGGCCTGTGCCTGGCCTTGTGGGGGCGCAGCTACTCACCCCTTCCTTTCCTTGGCTTCAATGCTCAGCTGCCTATTTGTGGGGATCTGGGGCAGCTCTTGAATTCTCTCTTTGTATGGCTCTTTCAGCTCTGCTGCACTTTGCTGAGAACTCCTGCTGCTCCAGCCTTTCTGGACTTAAACTTCCGTTCCTCAACTGAGGGAATGATCTGTGCTCTATCTGGGTTCTGTTTCCCCATCTATTACCTGGACGATCTCAAACACTCGTAGGCCGTACCTTGTTTGTGTCCTTCTTCACAGGAATCATCTTCTGTGTTGCCATGCCTGGTGAATTCAGGACTGTTGCTTCACGTGCCCTTTCTGGGCTGTGGTTGTTCCTGTGGATGAGTAGATCCATTTCCTGTTACTTCATTTTGACCAGAAGTGGAGCTTCCTTCATTCTTGGTATTTTCACGGAGTGTAGAATCCTGTCTTGCCTGCTCTTGCCCGTATTGGCACTCAGAGGCTGTTCTATTGTCTTCTGGCCTCCAGAGTTTCTGCGTAAGTCCATGGTATATAAACTGTTACTCTCGTGTGTCGTATGTCAGTTTTTAGACTGTCATCATTCATATTTTCTTTATTTTTTGTCTCCTTGTGTTCTGAGACTCCAGTTACTTATACATTAGCCCTTTTGACATTGTCACAAAGATCCCTGAGGCTTTGTTGAAAAAAAAAGTTTTTCTCTTGTTCTGATTAGAGAATTTACTAGACTATCTTAAAACTCACTGAATCATTCCAATTTTATCTTAGTTTTGCTGTTAAGTCTGTACAGGACCCTTTAAAGTCTTTTATATTGTGCATTTCAATTATGAAATCTCCATTTGGCTCTTTTCATGTTTTCAGTGTCTTTATTGAGACACCTGTCAATCCATTGTCCAGACAGTATTTTACTTTACTAAGCGAGGTCAAAATAGCTGTTGTCATATCCTTAATAGTTTAATATCCAGGTTGTTTGCTTACCCTTGGTAGTCTTTAAAAGAAGACAAATTAATGTAAATTGAACAGATATCTCACTACCATTTCAGTTAAGCAAAAGAACATTGCTAGCACTCTAGAAACTCTAGGATTATTTGCATTTTGTTTATTTCTTTGTTTGCATTGGCTTTTGGTTTGTTTTTGAAGAATGAGAATATTTATTATGTTTATTTTTGTTTATGATTATGTTTTCATGTTTATGATTACATTTATATTTACGATTATGTTTACAAGGGAGATAAATTGTCGATTCTTGAAAAAGAAGAGAAATAGTAAGGTACTAGGCCATATCAGTCATCACAGCTTCACAACTTAAAACCCCAACGAAGAGCCTGTAAACTGCCATCGGAACGTTTAAATTGACAATCACGCAACTCAGGCTCTTAGACATCAAGGGTGGAACTATATATAATGAGTACATTATTTTGGAGCTTTAGCAGTGTGATTTCCGGAGCTGAACAATAACTTGTGGTCTAATAATATGACACCTACATGTGTGCCTGTTAGAACTGTGTTTTGTATCACACTAGAAGAGCAATGTAAGAAAGGTTTGTAGTGTTTTCGTTGTTGCTGTTGTTTTTTTGTTTTGTTTTGTTTTTAGTTAGTTTGTTTGTGTTTTGAGACAGGGTCTCACATATCCCAGGCTGGCCTGGGAAATCATTTTGTAGCTGAAGATGGTTTTGATCTTCTGCCTACACCTGGAGTATTAGGATTACAAACGTATACCACTGCACCCAGTTTATGCATGGCTAGACCCAGAACCCTGGGCCTAATTCTGCATGCATGCTCTCTGTCAGCTCACTATATCCTCAGCCTAAAGTGTTCCTAGTATTCATAAAACAAGAAGTTTGAAAATGTCCCAAATATCCACTGATAGCAGAAGGAACAATGAACTTGTTCATAAATTAGATTGTTAATATAGCAATGAGTATGAGCAAAGTGCTGCATCTAACAAGGAGAGTTCCACAACAGTGATGCTGAGTAAAATAAATCTTACATGTGATGGGCTGCAACAAGGACCTTTTCATCAGCCAAGTGATGGTTAAATTGCTATGCTTTCTTTGCAGACCTATCAAACAGTATTGTTTATGGATTCTTCTTTATTATACTTCATAGAACAATCCCTATGGTATGTCTTACTCTTTTAGTAATATTATCTATTTAGTTACATTCTTAGCATATTAAAATGTAATTTTCTTTCTATATTCCACATTTAGGAGGATATTGGATTTCTTCATTGAATTCTGAATTTAGTTTCCATGAGCACATCCTTAGCTGTCCTAGTGGCAGTTTTGAGTTTCTCTTGAGTTCACTTCACATTGGAGTTATTTAGGAATATTACTTGTGTGTTTTGTAAGCATCTTCGAGAATCTTTCACATGAAAATGATTTCAAGGCTTTGAAGAAGGAGGTTCAAGATTATTCTGATATTATACTTTTTAAAGAAGTAGCATTGTCCTTGAAGCTAGTGGAACATTCAGAAGCAGAATCATTGTAAGAGAGTGAACCTAATCATAGAAAACACTGGTTCAAAGCCAGGCAATGGTGTTACACACCTTTAATTCCAGCACTTGGGAGGCAGAGGCAGGCAGATCTCTGAGTTTGAGGCCAGCCTGGTCTACAAAGTGAGTTCCAGGACAGCCAGACTTACACAGAGAAAACCTTATCTCGAAAACGAGAAAAAAAAGAAAACGAAAAAGAAAGAAAGAAAGAAAGAAAGAAGAAAGAAAGAAAAGAAAACACTGATTCAGTATCTTCAAGAAAAGGCTGTATGTAATTGCCTGTTGCTGTGTAAGTAACCATCCTCAATTCTGTAGCTTCAGAAAGTAGGCATTTCTTGGTGTCACAGTTCCTGTGGGCCAGAACTTGGGTCAGCTTTACTGGCTTGTCTGGCACAGGATCTCTCACAGGTTACAACCGAGGTGTCACTTGGGCTTTGGTCTTACCTGACGGCTAGACTTGAAAAAAAATCCACTTTTGTGTTCACTTACGTGATTTTTGGCAGGACTCAGTTCCTTGTGGGTTGTTGCACTGTTCACCACATTGCCCCAAACTTTAGAGGCCAGAGATTTACACCTCTAGATGCTTAAGTTGGAGGCTTGTGCTGGGATTTAAATGGCAGTGACCCTGGCACTTGCAAGCTAATGTAATGCTTTGCAATAGTGAGTAGCAGGCAATGTCTGCTTCCATTCGAGTGTCTGAGCAGGCCTCAGTATTGGGTACTCACTCTAATAGCAACTAGTGCTGTAGCTCTTGGGCCTAGGGTGTTGGTATCTTTTTCCCTTTCCCTCTTCCAGTAAGGAAGGCTTGCAGTTTCTGGCCTCTGCTGTCTGTCATTTGTGCTCCCAGTCACTCTATTGAACCCGTCAGCCCACCCTTTCTTGCTGTTGCTTCCATCCATTTCTTCTGCTGTCTCTTTACCTCAGCCTGCTCTCCTATTGATGGTAAAAAATCAAGCAAGAAAAGACCACTGCAAGGTTTTTAATGGCCCTAATACTGCAATATCAGGAATCAGCACATGGTGTCTCCCGATGAAAAGTGAGCCAGATAGCCTGCTTATCTAGCCAGAAGAGGGGTGTGGCATGGGTATTTCATCATTTCCATGAAAGACTATGTTTAGATCAAGTGCAGTCAGTCTCTGCTTGCCAAGAAAAAGGCTCTCCCTGTGGTCTGTATGAAACAGCTTCAGAAGCTTAAGGCTTGTGATGGCAAAAATTCTGGTGCAGGTTATTTGAAACAGTCATGGCTGGAAGAGTGTCTTCTGGGGCTGGAATTGTGCTTTGTCAGCAAGAGATATTGTTGACATGGAGAGTATAAAGCAGCCTGTGCCACTAAGATGGTCCAGCTGGCTGCCAAGGAGGGGCTGCTTGTCTCCCCTACCTCCACTCTAGGCACCAAGGAATCTAATAGTGGTCAATTCATGAGTCAGAGTGCCCAGTACAAACAGCTTATTAAAAGCAACATCAACAAATAATCAAAAAATCAGAAAGTATTTACAACAAATAACTGTCATTTAACATGGACAGTGCTTTAACAACATTAACAGAGCTCCACTCTTAGCCAAGCACCATGGGGATTGGGTCTTTGGGAGCCATCTCAGAAGCTATAACACTGACCTTTCTAAGTATCCAAGAGAATAATGTGTGTAACACTGGTTTAGGGTACACATCAGAGTTTGTCTTCAATGAAGAATTTCTTTTGTCTATTTTGACCTGATTTAAAGGATGTCTCTCCAATCTTAGTAAGTTTGAGCCAAACATACTCTTCAGGAGCTCTTGAGCCTTTATTTACCCTGGTTTCTCTGTGGGGTCTGTGTTGTTTTGACCAATTATTTCTGGGTATGAGACCTGGCCTGCAGTGTGGTTGATATACCCAGTGACACTCCATTGGAGAAAACTGATTTTCCCTCTCCCAACAGCTATCAGTTTGCAAATAGCTTCTTGGGTAAGGTTGGGACTTTGTACCCGCTTCCTCTTCTTCATGCTGGGATTTTGATGATTTGAGTCTGTATAGGTCTCATGTATTCTGTCACAGTCTCTGTGCATTAATATGTGTATCAGTCCTGTTGTGTTTGGAAGTCACTGTTTCCTTGGAGTCATTCACCACCTCTGAGAGATCTTACAGTCCTTCTTCCTCCTCTTCTGCACACATCCCTGAGCCTTGAGGGGAGGGTTTTGATGAAGACATCCCATTTAGGGCTGAGTGCTCCAAACTTTCCCACTCTCTGTACGTTTGTCCACTTGTGGATCTCCTTGTTAATTCACATCTGTACATCTGTTTCAAGAAGAAGCTCTTTTGGTGGGGAGTGAATGATGCACTGATCATCTAAAATTGATTATCTCCACTGTGGTGCATCACGTAGGGAGTCTTGGGAAAGAAAAAGCTACCTTATTTATTTGATATAATACATTGCATATTATATTAATTGATTTATCTATACTTTGTTTCCGTGCAAGAGAATGTTTACCCTTGTAAAAGTGTTAGTGGCCTGTCACCTTGCAGCTGCTTGGAGACCACTATTTAACAGTGTGTTTTTGACTTAAGTCATCTGTTTTTCCTCTTAAATATTATCTCAAAAAAGAGGTAATTATGCTATCATAAAAGTTTAAAAATCCCTTTTGGGACTTCTTCATTGGTGATGAAATACTATGCTATCATCTTGTTTTTTAGTATTAAAGAAATAAGATTATAAATACTTGGAATGACAGCAGCTTTTGGCCTTTATTAAACAGCAAAAAGTGGAAATGAATGTACAGTTCTGTTTTATGGTTTAAAATGTTTATATGTTATATGTTTAGATGTTAGACAATACAAAGGCAGATGCTAGTAAACTCTACCTTAAAGTATAAAAGTACAGTAAGTTCATTTAAAGTTAATTTTTTTTAAATCACTGGACAGGTTGCTATCTTCCCATAAGAAATTAATAATTGAATTAAAGTAATTGAAAAGTATTCAGAAACAGTTTTCTACTCATGAAAAACACTTTCTTATTTTGATTCTAATGTGTTATTTATTTCTTCATGTACCTTAGGCTAGCCTAGAATATGCTATGTAGCTAAGGCTGGCTTCAGACTCACGAGCCTTCTGCCAGAGCCTCCCAGATGTTGGTATTAGAACATGAGCACTTCTCTGTTCTTGGAAACACAGAAGTATTGAGTCCTTGTCTGTAACAGGTAGTATTTCTTTCTACCTATGAACAGATTCTATAACTGATCAATAATTCAGCAGTTGTTTTGGCTCTAAATGAAAGAGATAACATTCCTAAGAATTTATTATGTATGTTTCTTGCCACTGAGTGAGCAAGACAAATACATACCCATCAGTGGTGACTGGATGGTAATTTCTGAAACATGAAGCCACAGCTCCTCATAAATAACAGAGTAACAGAATCACCGAGAAGTTGGCAGAGATCAATCTCTAGATGGATGAGTTAGTCTGTAAGCAAATAGCTGCTTAGCTTCTAACTTTTAAGGATGCCCTTGTTTCTAACCTAGATGCCTGGATATCAGTAAAGACGGCAGAATTTCTACGACAAAAGCTAATGGGTCAGCAGCTGAGCATTTTATGTGAGGACACATTGTATTTTAAGTGGAAAGCATGGAGGAGCATCCTGCCCTGTCGGATCTAGAACAGCACCTTTCCATGTTATCACGGAAATTAGCTATGACTGTTCAGTGAGTTGAATTTAACAATGGTGTCTTGGGAAGAGAAGTTGATAAAGGTTTTGTTGATGACCCTCAAAACACCACCATTAAAACATTTGGCAGCCTTGTTATTTTATTTCAGCCATATATATAAGGCTATATTATGTGACATGTACTATGTGTATGTTAGTTTAATTTGTATAAAAGCATACATACATAAAAATATACATACATATATTTGTGTTGTTTGACACAATTACTGGGAAGATATAAATGAACATCTACTCATCAAGATAGGGAGCTGACAAAAACCAAAGTAACGATACCACTAAAATCCAACTTGATGAAGCAATGATTTTTACGGGGGTTACTTACAGGAATATAGGTGAGGGGTTACTTAAAGAAGTAGAAATGACTCAATGACAGTTGCATCATCAAGAGCCAACCCCAGTGTGGTTGACATCTCACAAAGATAGAAACCTGGAGCACACTGCACAACTTGTGGGCAGGGTAATGGGTTGGGGAGTGTTTCTTCCAGGTAGCTCAGTTGGTCTGAGCCTCTTCTAGGCAACTTTTGTCTAGGAGTGTTCTGAGCACTTTTTACTATTTATATTTGCCTGAGGAAAAAGGGGCTAGTGCATTTTGTCAGTTTCAGGGACTTCCTGAATCTTCAGAGTTGTTTGCTTCCTGCAACTTAACAAGCTCCCGGCAGGAGGCAGTTTCACCCCTCCTTACTTTATTTCTTTCTATTTTTATTTTATGTGTATGGTGTTTTGCCTGCTGTATACTACATTTGTACCTCGTGCCTGTAGAGGCCAGTAGAGGACATTGGGTACCCTGTAAGTGTGTTACAGATGGTTGTGAGCCAGCATGTGTTTTGTGGGAATATAACCTGGATCCTCTTCTTAGAACAGTTTTAATGGGCTTTACTTTTAACATGGAATGTTCATAACATGTTAGCAGTCCTTACTACCCCTTCTACAGATTTTTAGTAAATGCTCCACAAGGACTAAAAACTCATAGTGTTGCCTAAACTTCCTGTTTCCTTCTCTGGAAACTGCCAGCATTTCCAATTCTATGAGTAAACAAGGAGATGATCCAAAAGTGAGTAAATGTGATTGAACTTTCAAATGAAATACAAACCCAAATGATTTTCTATCTCGGAAGACAAGGAAAGAGGTGTCAGGAGTGTGTGTGTGTGTGTGTGTGTGTGTGTGTGTGTGTGTGTGTATGTGTGTGTGTGTTGAACACATAAGAGTATGTGGATGTATGTATACACATGTGGAGACCTGAGAAGAACATTTGTGTGTCTTCTATTGCTTTCTGCCTTATTGCTTTGAGATGGGGTCTCTCATTGAACCAGAAGCTTGCTATTTTTGCTACACTGACTGACCAGTGAGTTCCTGGGATTAGCTTGTCTGAGCTCCACAATGCTGGGGTTACAGGCATATGCAGCCATGTCCATCTTTTTACATGGGCACTGGGGATTCAAAATGAGACCCGCATGCTTTCACAGAAGGAGCCCTTCCCTACTGAGCTATCTCCCCAGACTCCCTGTGTCACATTTTTAATAGTCTTCACACAGCAGTTTCCTCATTGTGGTGCCTTTTGTAGATATGTTTGTGTTTATGGAAAACCTTTTTACATTTGTATAATTTTTATAGTTGTTTACACCTAGAAGTTTTATTGGGTATATCATTTCATAGGGGCAAAACCTGCCGTGGGAAATATTTGATAACTGGGGATAGATAACCTCAACAGAACTGTAAAGAGAGTTGAGTATCTTTATGATAATGTACTGCTCCTTCTTAACACCATTCCTCTTGAAAGAATCTGTACTATCAGTAAGAAGGTAGGCACATCCACTTTTGTTATTTGTACATTTCTTGTGTTTGCTAATGGAAATGCCATCCACACTATTGTAGACAAATAGGGCTATGTGCACAGTTGATGCCTCCTGAAGTAGAAGTATCTAGAAAAAAAGAAGAAAGTTTGACACTAGAAAGGAACTAGATATTGGAATCTGATCTTTTATGCAGTAAGTTGAGTGTGCAAGGATAAGAAATATGAGCTCTTCTTTTCTGGGGGAGGGTGGGTCGGGGAGACAAGGTCTTATGTACCTCAGACTGTCTTTGGAGTTGTTTTGTAGCAGAAGATGACCTTGAACTTCTGATCCTCTTGACTTCCAGATGCTGGGATTGCAGATATTCACCATCATGCCTGATTTAGGTACTTCTGAACATTGAACCAGGCTTTATGCATTCAAGGAAAACACTTTACCAAACTAAGCCACATCTCAGCTTCCTGACTGTTGTGTGCACAACTGCATGTATGGAGCACTGTGCAGAGGCAACTATATGAAACAGAATACTTCCAGTGTTCCAGGTCCATGTTGTATAATCACATGATAAAAGACCTTATTTCAAACACCTGATTCCTAATTCCAAATATCCGTAACCAAAGACCCTGACTGAATGTATAACAATATGAAACATAGAAGTCTTAATATATTTTTGTTTGTATACATCAAACTGTATTATAATAAGCATAGTAGTTGCCAAACCTAAAAAAGAACATCAAAGAACCAATGCCCAGATGGTTTCTCTTAGCAATCCAAGGAGAGGTCACAATTTTTTGTTATTTTAAACCAAGAATTCTTTAGTCTAGAAACTAGGCAAATAACAGTTTGCTTCAGATGCATTTTAACTATCAAGTACTATAGACTAGCATTATTATTTTGTGTGTATGTGAGAGGAGAGAGAAATATTCAGTCTGGAATCTTCAGCTGGAGAAGACTGGGGATCTAGAATAGAATAATCTAGATTCAGAAAATGTTAGGGAACAAAACTGTAGAAGTGTCTTCTTCCCCTCACCATGTGTGTCTGACCTCTCCATGTGGTTTTAATTTTTATCTTCCAGCCGATTCATGCTACTTTTCATGTGATCACTGCTTAATGTGAATATATATTTTTGATTCTGAGCATTTTTGCCATTTTTAAATGGGGTGTTTGTCTTTCTGATGTGTTGTTACAGTTCTTGCCACAGTCTAGACGCCAGCCCTTTGTCAGACATGCTTCACCAGTATTTCCTTAGAAGCTTGTCATCTCTCCAGTCACTCTTCTTTTTCTTCATGGTGTCATTTGATGAGCTGAAGTTTTAAATTTTTCTGGTTTCTGTGACTTAGGCACACATTCTCCTCTGCTAAAATCCTTATAGCTTTAATGTTTAGGCATAGCTCATTTATTTCTTATTTCTGTCTTGATGATTTTCAGAGTAGATCCTCTAAAGAAATGTGAAATAATAGCCAGTTAAAATTACTTTTATTTAGGAACAAGTAAGTTTAACAAGATCATGAGACTCCTATTAAATATCTCTCTTGAGAAAATGTATGCAGGTTTGGAATTACTGAAAAGACCAGATCATCTTCCATAGTTACATTCTGTCTTCCAGCATGTACTGTAAGAATATTAAAGGTTCTTCTGATGAAAGGGCGACCTTAATTTGCTTTAAACATATTGGTTCAGGTACGGGTATGGACTGTGCATTTCTGGGTAACGGCCAGCACTAGCACCAGGAGTCTCCTCCCATGGGAACCTGTCAGGAAAATAGGCAGGTTACCTTTTCCCTTGTGGCCCCAGTGGTCTTCATACTTGTTTTCTCTACACTTCTAGATCTGAAATAGTGTGACTGCTCTATGTCCTGTTTCATTCAAGTATGGGGAGGGGAGGAGTCAGAGCTGAGGACCCCTTCTACCACCCTGCCTTCCTCACATGATGGGCTGCACCCTCAAATTGTGAACCAAAATAAACTCTTCACTGAGTTGCTTTTCAGCTTTTTTGTTGGTTAGTGGAATTCTGAGAATTCACCCCAGCCCAACACTGAAGTGTACTTCTAGCCCTTACGTAGCTTTTTGTCACAGCAAAGAGAGGTAATTAATGTGGGAGATGTGGCTCCCATCTGCTACCTGAGTAGAGACATTGATGAGTGAGCAAGACATTGAATATTCTCTTCAGCAGAGGGTAGTGGATTGTTTAAACTCTCATATAACATTTGTTCTGAAAATAGATTTCCTGAAGCTTAAGTAACTGTAGATTAACTTTTGGCAAGACTGAAACAGTGGAAGCTAAGCAGAGCATAGAACCTCAGAGTGTTGGGAAGCCACACATTGTCACGGTTCTGCCTCAGTTCTCTGCATAGTGCTTCCTTTGAAATTTGCAGTAACGTTCTACGGTTTTCACCATTTAATGCCTGGAAATGCTGACACCGTTTGGCCATTTCTTCCTGTTGTCCAGGCAGTACACCCAAGTAAGGTAAGAATATATTTGTCAAATCAAAGAACATCGCCCTAGAAGATTACACTGCTGCTTTCAAAATGTTCTCCTAACTCAGATAAACATAGACTGTTCCTGGTTTTGTGTTTTGTACCATTTCCACTGGTGATGGCATCCCATATTGTGATGTCTTCCCAGAAGATTTTCTTTCCCTGACTTAAAAAAGTTTCTAATACAAAGGTTATATTATCAACCAATGCTAGTTTGAAAGAACCAAATAGGATTTTGAAGATTACCCTTCTTTAACAATGCCTTAAATTTTTATCTCCTTATCCATTCCACATTGCTTTCTTTCTCAAGACATTATGGTTTATTGTGTCTCCAGCAGGTACCTTGCATGTGATTTACACAGTGAATGGCCCTGCTTTCAGAGCAAGTTAATGATATAATATCCCCATTTATATTCAGAGCAGTCAACACTCTCTAGCTCTCAGAATAATAAAAGCACCTGCATTTAATATACATGGAAGAATGGGAAGGCAAATAGCAGATAAGGCACAATCAGGTAAGAGTAATCAGATAAAATATCACAATATTATAGGAGATCAGCATCTCATAATGACTTGAATTTTGAAAGACTGACAAACAGCATGGCCTAAAGCAGCCAGGCATACTCCTTCCTCGCAACTCTTTCCAGAGCTGATTGCTCCTCTCATGTGTTTTCTGGCAGATTAAGCAGGTAGTTTCTTATTTTAACTCTTCTAGAACTACAATGTCACACAGAAAAACACCAGCAATGTTCCTTTTGAGACCATATCAGAAACAAAAATAAGTGACATACCTGAAAGGAAAACGTTCCATTCCCAGCAGTTATCTCAAATTGATCCAAATCAATTTTATTAAAAAGCAAATAAATACTGCAGTCCAAGGCAGAGCTTTCATTTCTACATCAGTCTTTGCCTGCATGAAATTGACATTTTCTTCTTCTTTTTTTAAACAGCAGAAAATGGTTAGGCGACCAGAACCTGTTCTTCAAGGGCGTCTTCACATTTGACCATAGCTATCTGGTAAACCTAGCTGTACATCTTAGCACTCCATGATCCCTAATGGATCAGAACCCCATGGATGCAGTAGAAAATATTGAATTGGCCAAAATCACAACTAAAAAGACTTAGTTTGTAGGGTAGGATGTAGCCGTTTTCTTTGGCTTTGAAGTTACTCTATGTTGGAGGCCATTGATCTTTTCAAGTAACTCCTTTCGCCTTTCCAGGTGTTACCAAGGCCTAGGAGTGTAGGCTGTGAAACATGGGAGAGCCCAGGTACAGAGGTGCTGCAGCAAATGTATGTCCAGTTGAGAGTTTGCCCTAATGCTGGTGCCCTCAACTGCCACAAGATCTGGCTGCCTCCAGATCTGGAAGCACATTTGTTCTTAATCTACTGCAATTAAAAACTATCATATGCAGAAATTGAACTGACATATCCATCTTCTGACAAGGACGCTGTTCACTTTCTTGTTCCTATCTGAAGAGTGGTAATCCTGAGTATTGGGAAAACTGTTAAATGAAACTTCCATAAATACGAATGTGGATGAGATGAAATAACTATTTATTGCACTTAGATCTGAGGCAGGCAAATAGAGGGAAAACTTAGCAACCTGGGACTCTGCTTGGCTTGAGCTACACAAATGTCCCTTTTCTGACAAGGCAAGTAGCAACCTGGCCGATGGTTGGAGATGCCATACATATAGGGGTTTACAGCCTCCTCTAAGACTCCTCCATTTACAAAGGACTCAGTGAGGCCCAGAAAGAGGGTCACTCCAATCCTGACTGTGGGTAATTGACACCCGAGAGGTCCGCATGTGTCTCAAAGGAAACTACAGCCCTCCTCTTGGCCCTCTCTTACAGTGCTTCACCAACCCAAAGGCAAGAGTTTCATCAACTACATCTCTAGTAGAGCTTTCCCTGTCTTACTGAAATCTGCTTGTTTGGATCCTCATGTCCTTAGGCCTTGATTTATAACATTGTTTGTTTTGTTGCTTACTTCAGAAGAAACTTCACAAAACCATTAACCACTTAGGAACATGGAGTTTGGGATAACCTAAATCTGTGCTCTTCGACCAGAGTCACTCATGATTATCTCTAGAATAACTATATAGTCTTGCCTTTTAGAGTCCTTCCACAGTGAGTTCTCAGGTAAAGGAAAAACTAAAGAAATAAAATTAAAAAGAGGTGATTTTATCTATTGGAAAATACACATCCACACCCACCCACACCTACACCCACACACCTACAACCACAACCACACCCATACCCACTCCCCCTCACACACACACTGGTAATTTCTATCTGGACCCAGTGTTTCCAGGCTGTTTGAACATTGTTCAAAGACTAAAGAAACACACACAAGCATCAAGGAATTTTCTCCAGAAGCAGAGTGAAGGTAAAGGTTATATATATGCTGCAAAGGAGCAGTGGACTCCAAGCTAGAGTGCTCAAGAGAACCTGATGACTGCTTGGGACTCCCTTTGTGGGTCCAGGAGGAGGAGTCGGTTGCTAGGGGTAGGATATAAATGGCCTTTTGGTTTTAATTGGTGTCTTTTTCACATCAGACATATCCTGAAACTTATCCAGGAACTACAGGCAATGGGCTGGTCCAGCCAGGACTGTGTTTAGGTGTATGCACAGTAAGGCAAATTATGTCCTCTTAGTGAACTTGTGCATGATTGAGTATGCATATGATTAAAGTCGCATACATCATGAGTGTGGTGGTTTGAGAGAAAATGGCCCCCAAAGGGAGCAGCATTATTAGGAGGTGTAGCTTTGTTGGAGGAAGTGTATCACTGTGGGGGCGGGCTTTGAGGTCTCTTTTGCTCAAGCTTCCCTCAGTGTGACTGTCAGTCGACTTCCTGTTGCCTGAAAGATGTAGGACTCTCGGCCACCACCATGTCTACCTGCATGCTGCCATGCTCCCCACCATGATGATAATAGACTGAACTTCTGAAACTGTAAGAGAGCCACCCCAATTAAATGTTTCCTTATAAGAGGTGCCATGGTCATTGTGTCTTTTCACAGCAATGAAAACTCAGCTAAGCCAGTGGGGAAAGGACATGTGCAGTGAACTAAGGCTTATATAACCCAAGCCTGTCAATCAAAAGCAGGTGACCACTTACAGCCTGGCCCTAGCAACCAACTGCTCCCTCTCTTGGACTCACAAAAGGAATATCCAGGCAGTGACTAGGCACTCTTCAGTGGCGAGCCTGCTCAGATCCCAGTCTCTCACAGCATATTTGACCTATACTTAAACTTTGCTCCTGAATCAAGCCCCTGCTGCTCTACTTACTTTGTCTGATTCTTCAACTCTTTGAACAAGACCCCAAGAACCTGGAAACTCCTGTTCATTCAGAGACCACCTGTTGCTGGAAAATTTCTCTCGAGCTCCCAAGTCCCGACAGCTCCCAAGTCCCACCAGTCCCAGAAACCACTTACAAAATAAACACACAGACGCTTACATTATTTAAACTGCTTGGCCATTAGCTCAGGCCTATCAGTGTCTAGCTCTTACTCTTATATTTAGCCCATTTCTATTAATCTCTACTTTGCCACGTGGCTCGTGGCTTACCGGTACATTACATCTTCCTTGTTCTGGCCGCGGCTCCAGGCAGTCTCCCTCCTCTCACCTTCCTGTTCCCTATCCTCCCTTCTCTGTTAGTCCCGCCTATACTTCCTGTCTGGCTACCGGCCAATCAGTGCTTTATTGATACAGAGTGATATCCACAGCAACCACCAGTAACAGAACTGCTCTGTTTTCTTTGAGAACAGTCTTTCTCAAGAATGTGTCTGTCTTCCCACCTATCTGATTTGGATTGCCATGACAAAGTGTCTTAACTAAGGGAAATGAATTTTCTGACAGTGGTAGAGGCTGAAGCCTAAGATCAGAGTGCAACGTGGCCAGGCTCTGTGGAGGGTTCTGTTCCTGGCTTACAGTCAACAGGCATCTTACTGTGTACTTCAGCAAGCTTCTTTGTGTGTGCACAAAGAGAAAGTCCACTCTTTGGTTTGTTTCTTTGTACAGTTATAATGTCACTAGGAGGGGCTATTACTGTGACTACATCTGTGCCTGTTACAATGCTCCAACTCCAGATATCTTCACAATAGGGGTTATGACTTCAATAAATGAATGGGGGCGTGCATCACAGTTTGGTCCTTCCACAGTGTTACCAACTTGTATTATTTTGTCAAAGTTAGTAAGGTTAAGTCAGAACCACTGTCCTCAGAAAAAGGGAACCCTGAAGCGTATCAGTTCAGTTCATGATGGAACAAGTACCAGTTGTCTGTGAATCTTGGCAGCTGTGAGTGTCCTTCATCCTCTCCCATACCCACCCTGGTGCCAACACTTACTCATCCCTGATGCACTCACTTTAGTCTTGTAGAGGGAGATCAGTCACAAGAGAGCATGTTTACATCAATAATTAAAAGGAAAAATGGCAACTTTAGGGGGGATTATGGTGTCATCAGTCCCTTGTATGTTCTGTATTCTTTCTGCCCTCATAGTAACATGGACCAATTAGAATTTGGAATTAAATTAACACAGAGGGGTGAATTAATCTACCCAAGAAATTTTCCATTATATTCTGATTATAATTTCCATTATATTACCATGGGTGTAAAAGGACTGAGTTTCAGAAGGTTTTGAATAACTAGAATAGAAAGCATAGCGGAATTTGTGGAGAATCAGAGATTAATTATAACCCTGCTTTCTAAGCATTCTGTTTTGTATGTTTATTTCCATATAATCCATCATTGAATGCTTTGGGGAGATGGGTTGAGATTTGCATTTTACAATTGAAATAGTGAGTCGCTTCAAGGTCAGAAGATGGAATCTAGATTATCAATTTAAACATGAATTGCACAATACTGCAAGTTGAAAAGGCCTCCCCCACTTTTCATTTTACTTCTTGGAGGCTTACAGGGAAGAATCAAAGAAGCCTATTGTTATTATTTTAAGTTGTCATTGTCTGAGTCGAGGCTGTGACAAACAGTGCTAACCATGTTTAAAAACATGTATCACTGGTCTGATTTATGGTAGGCAGCTTAGACAAAATGTGGTGGAGACCATTTCAACTTCCTGATTGAAAATGTTTCTGTTTCTGCTTGAAGCCACATTAACAAGTATTTTGTAAACAATGATGCAGACAGTGCGGCCAGCATTATTTTCTGGTTATACTGGCATGTCTCACACTCAGGGCCATCCTCTTGCAGGCCTAGACTGCTACAGTAATGGGTTATCAAGCTACCTGAGGAGTGGCCTGATCATTAACCACCCCAGTTATGTTAATGGACTGTCCCCTGTGCTACAGTTGGGTGTGAAGCATGTGCCTTTATAACTGAAGACTTCGGCATATACATACTGTATTTGGATATGTGAAGTCCTGACCCTTTTTGTTTGTTTTTGAGGCAAGGTCTCATGTGTCCAGGCTGGCCTCAGACTTGCTGTGTAGCTGAGGATGACCTCGAGCTCCTTCTCCTCCTGCCTCTAGCACTGAGTGTGAGGATTAAAAGCATGCACCACCATGCCCATTTTACATAGTGCTAGGGAAGGATCAAACTCAGGGCTTCATGCATGCGAGGCCAGCACTAGGTCAGCTGAGCACATCCCCTCCCCTGAAGTCCTGACCTTTTAGAAATGACAAGAAAGAGAATAAAACGTCTGTGAAAACATGTAGGTGTGATAACTTCCTGGGAGATGCATGTAGTTCTTTCTTATTAACTACAGCTTGGGGTTGAAGATTTTTGGTGATAAAAAGATACTTTTTAATTTCATTTTCAATGATATTTGAATCCTATACCCTGAAGGAAAGGCTTGAGTTTGTATACCCTTGA
Source organism: Peromyscus melanophrys (assembly GCA_902168415.1). Lineage (NCBI taxonomy): Eukaryota > Metazoa > Chordata > Mammalia > Rodentia > Cricetidae > Peromyscus > Peromyscus melanophrys. Next base: position 25,276 of record CABHPR010128975.1, read on the forward strand.
ATGTGAAGGTGGCCCTTTTCACGTTTCAGAAATCAGAGATGATGCAATCTTCTTGTGTCAGTTTTTGCTGCTCATTTCTTGGAAGACATTGAACTTTTTTTTTTGAGACAGGGTTTCTCTGTGTAGTTTTGGTTCCTCTGCTCTGTAGAGCAGGCTGGCCTTGAACTCACAGAGATCCACCTGGCTCTGCCTCCTGAGTGCTGGGATTAAAGGCGTGCACCACCACTGCCCGGCGACATTGAACTTTTAACTTCAACTTTCTGGAAGTTAGAGGCAGGAGCAGCCCCTGTGAGGTGGTGTCTTGATTTCTGCTTTGAACATAGCTTAGATCTGTTTGGTCTCAGAATGTCTGAATCAGAGTTTCTAATAGTCATTATTACCTGAAAATTAATAATTTCCAAAAGCCTTGATCTGAGGCCTCTGGTGCTAAAAGGTCACTTGTGGAGGGGCTGTGCAAGGCAGCCCTTGAGTCATAGGTCTAGAATGCTGCTATCATTGCTGGAAGGACTTGTGTCCTGAACGGTTGGCCCTGAACCTTGCTAGCTTTACCTTGGGACAAAATATAAACAAGTGAATTAAAAATAAAAGGAAAATATTATTTTCATGCTATTTTTTTTGTTTGTTTTGAAAAAGGGTTTCTCTGTGTAGCCTTGAACTTCTTGGAACTTGCTCTGTAGACCAGGTTGGCTTCAAACTCAGAGATCCACCTACCTGTGCCTCCTGAGTGCTAAGATTAAAGGCATACACCACCACTACCTGGCAAAACCTTTTTTTTTCTTTTTTAAAGATTTTATATATATGGATGTTTTGACTGTGCCCACAGAAGACAGAAGAAGGCAACAGATATCCTAAAAGTGGACTTACAGATGGTTGTGAGCCACCATGTGGATACTGGGACTGGAACACAGTTCCTCTGCTTTTAGCCACTGAGCCATCTCTTCAGGCCCATTTTTTTCATCCTATTTTAAATAATCTCATTTAATAACTTTAAGTAGATTGCAGAAATTTTGTTATTGTATAGTATGACATAATTATCCAATTATATAAAGCATTAAAATACATATATTGAATTCTTTTATACTATATATGTATATATATATATATATAGTGTGTATTTATATAAATTGAACATATTCATTCTCCCTTCCCTCCTTTCCTCCTTCTAAGGAACCAGAATGTTTCATTGGAGATGAAAAATGGCTAAATATAAAAAATGATCAGTGGAGAAAAACCATCTGAAAAAATAGTAACTTAGCTGACTAATGAGCATTATGATTAACATATTCTACACATCTGTCAATACGAAGGCTCAGTATGCCTCTGTTCCTCTCCCAAATGAATAATGACAGGTACTAGGACCCTGTTAATATCTGAGTGGTCTAATAGACACAGGCAAGCATGCAGCAGAGAAGAATGTCAATCAGGGTCAGGGTCTCCTTCCTCTGCCTCTGCCTGTCTGTTGAGCAGCCGTTTTCCTCAGGGTCTTCTCTAGTCTCAGCTCTTGTTCCCACTCTCACTTCTTAGGCCAACTGAGTTCTGTTCTCTTTGTTTCCAAGACACTCTGAACGAAGTGTATTCCCTGGGTTATATGGATTTGTAGATGTGCTTTACCTAAGGGTACTCACAGGTTCCTTGATGATAGATAGAGTCTGTACCATTGGTTTCTGTGTACCCAACACATAGTAGGCACTGACAGAGCATTTGATGAACAGATGTTCAATACATTCTCTTATGTTAGCGTACAGCAAAATAACATGATGTCATAGGGAGCTTTAGATATGAAAGATATTAAGTATTTGCATTTTATAGTGTGTGACAAGACACAGAAAGTTGCCTATGTTTCATAAATGTGGTACATGCATTGGCTTGGTGATGGTAAAGAAATGGTTTGGTCATGTTGGCAGAGTGCAGTGAAGTATGACAAGAGCGTGGGTCCCAGTATTCTAGGTGTAGCTTTGTCATAGAACCTGGCCATAGTTCTGGGACTTTTTAGATCACCCCCCTCTTAATTTCATTAAATAGACAAGAAGAGGCAATCTTACATGAATTCCAGATCATTCAAGCTTTGAAACCCTTTTCCTGTTTTAATGATCTTTTAGAGATTGTCTGTAACCACAAAGAGCCCCATCCTGTTAGCCCCTCATAAAGCTCTTGGGCAGTCCTGTGCTCTGTTTCAGTTTGGGGTTCTCTGGGTTCTTTTTCTTTGTTTTTTCCTTTCATTTTCTTCTCTCTCCCTCCAGTCCGGTAGGATTTACCTTGAGCGGCAGAGAAATTTGAGCATAGTGTGGTATTGGTTGTTCCCAGTCTTCCCACAGGTGATCTTGTTCACCTCCCCCCTGCTCACATTGCTCACTGTGCTGCCACTCGGAATTCTTGGCCCCTCTCCTGCCACCCCTTACCTGTACCTGGCCTACAGGAACTTCTAAAGCCCTTTGCCCTATTTTCATTTCCTGTCAATGTAAAGTCTGAGGCCATTTCGATGTGGGTTTATGTCACCCCACCCCGACTTTCGTGGTATGCTTCCATCTTGAATATGATAATAACTCCGAGTGCTACTCTTTGACTGTGTGTTGTGTGTCTGTGTTGCCACGGGTGTTTACTCTTACCATGTCTAAGTCTTTGCACTGTTCCGAAAGGGTGGTTGCATTAATTTTACAGATGAGGAAGCATCCTCAGGTAGCTTAAATAACTTGTCCAGATTGTCCAAGATCAAACCTGACGCAGTTTCCAGTGTAGCAAGATAACTGTCAGCCTCTGCATGGATTCCGTTCTTCGTTATTGTCTTCATGTCACCTTTTGTTTCAGAAGCTCGGTTGTATCACCATGTGACAAACATGTCACCATCCTTACACTTACCCTTTCCCTGTTTTGTTATTGTGTGTGTATGATTTGTTTATATCATACAAACTTAAACTCTCAGAATAGTGTGCTTCCAGCCCTCATTCTAACATGGTGACTCCAGGAGCATTTTTGTTGTTTTGGTCTTTCATATTGTCATTTTATTTGCTAAGTTGTTTTCATCAGGTTGGTTTATCATAATTACATAAAGTTTAATTTTTGTTGCTACTACAGAGCATTTAGAATATTTTCATTTTGTGCTGAGATAAATTATAATATTTATGTCCCCTTTGAAGATAGATGATAATGTTGGCTTTCAAAGAAATTTTTAAAAAAAATTTTCAAAGAACTCCCATGTACCTGTCCCTATTCCAATAACAATGTGCACATATTATTTTAACTAATCTCCCTTTATTTCTTGACTTGAAAATATTAAAGAAAATTTCAAATATCTTACCATTAACCAATAAATACTTCAGGACCAACTTTTTAATGCATAAGGACCTTTCTCTAGGGTCATCCAATTCTCTGTAACTGCCATCTCAAATCCAAGTTTAAATTTACATGATAATAATGGATAATTTCTCTCATTTGGTTTGTGCAAATTAGGGTCCAAGTGTGATCCACACATTCCATGCAGTTGGTTGTTATGTGATTAGCGTGTATCATTCTGAAGGGTAGATAATACACACTCAGTCTCCCTGTGTGCAGGGCCTTTATCTTGCAAGCCTCTTGTCTCAGCCTCTGGGGTGCTGAGATTACAGGGTTACTAGCCCCATTTACAAACATGTCAATACTATCAGCTTGTTAGACAGAGAGTGGTTCTGTGTGGTACCTCAGCATCTTCACACACATTGTCTCCTCTGGGTGCTCTTTAACTTCCCTATCCACTGTATTTGTTTAATTGCTAGTTAAATGTAATGGATTTAATATGAATATAGCTCAATTTTTAAGAAAGAATACTAGGTAAATACTTGTATTTTCAAGTTGGGGCTAAATTTAACACTCTTCTCAACACATTTTACCAAATCATATGCTCTTCTCCCACCCCCCCCAAAATCAGATCCGGTTACTTGCACCATCAGAAATAAACATTAATGTTGAGGAGCCCAAGCCAGTGTTAATGAGAACATGTGTGAAGATGACTCATTGCATGAGATTCAGAAAGAGGGCAGCTGTGAATTGCTTTATTTAAGAGGATGGCTTTTCATTGGGAATCAAATTCAAATATCTGAATTTTTCTCTTTCATCTTATGGGACAGGCTGTGAACTGGAGAAGTTGAATTTAACTTTGAACTGTAAATATATTGTTTCCTCATTCTTTATTCTTATTCTTTAACTTCTAGTTGCTCATTTTCTGTATTTATTGCCATTGTGTGGGGTAGATGGTTAGTCGCAGAAGCTGAGAATCTGAAAATGGACAAGAGTTAATATTAAACTTCCTAATCCAATGTCTTGGCTTACAGTTATATTTTGTTCCTAAATATTTGCCCAATTTAAGCTTTATTGTTAACCATTTTTCTTTATTTCTCCTAAGAAATGACTTTGCTATGTTTTTACTATTTCTGAGAATGAAGTCTTTCTCTCTGTCTCTCTGTCTCTCTCTCTCTCTGTCCCTGTCTCTCTCTGTCTCTCTGTCTCCCTCTCCTGTCTCCAGATGGCTCTTTAGACCTAAGAAGCAATTGTCTTTCTTTTAAAATATCTGCAAGTATTTGAATTGATGCTGGTAAGTTACATCTTTTTTCAGTATTCCTCCATTGACCTCACGGCACTTGTCCTTGCTTTGAGAATCCTCCAATATTTCTACCATACGTGTAAGTGGTGTGTGTGCCGGGAGTAATGTGATTTCAGAGGGCAAGTGTGTGTGCAGTGTTGGCATAGTACTGCAGCTGGGAGGAGAGAACAGCGTTGTGGGGTTGTTTGTTTGTTTCTTCGCTGGAACAATAAAGAGAAAAGTGAAATTGAAAGGAGGCTGTTGCTGTAGGCTTGAGTTGATACAGAAAACTACAGTGCTTTTAAAGATCCCTTTAAATGTTCTCATTCTGTATTTCTTAAGGGTAGAAAAGCCCAAGTTTAAATTGTTTTATTAGACTGCCAGAGTCCTTTGCATTTTTATCTTGTTGTTTGTTTTCTATATCAAATGGACACTTAGTTGCTAATCTGTTGTGGTTTTCCCCAATGTCTCCTTTTTGTTAAATTTAGTAATTTTTATAGGAATAATAAACATTTAATGTAGGAATGATTAAGCTAATTTTCATTTGCATTTCTAACCTTTCTATCATGAACTATAGTCTCATTTTATAATGAATCTTTTTCTCTTTTTGGTTTTTTGAGACAACCCTGGCTATCCTGGAACTCACTCTGTAGACCAGGCTGGCCTCAAACTCACAGAGATCCACCTACCTCTGCCTCCCAAGTGCTGGGATTAAAGGCATGTGCCACTACTGCCCAGCATTTTAAAATGAATCTTAGTTCAACATTATCACATTATTATTTTTGGGTAAATGCTAAAAAGCATCATGTTAAGCCCTTAGAATATCATGGTAAAGTATGAATTGTTTTGTTGCCCATTCTAAAAGGTACAAAAGAGGACTTGCATTATGTGATTATGTGGCTTTTCTCTGAGTTCTTTCTCTCATAAACACACACATACACACACACACACACACACACACACACACACACACACACACCACATACTGTAGTAAGTACAGAAATTAATCAAATATAAGTGAATAAATTTATCAGTTCTTTCTAAGATCAACCACGAACTCTATGATTCTCAGACCCAGTATATGGAAACTATATATAAGTTGGCTCCTAAAATTGTGACTCTGTCTGACTTGAGACCTAGCATGGGCAGAGTTCTTAGAAGAAAGAAAGAATCTCTTCCATTGTTCTATTTGCTTATTAAGATTTTATCTTTTTCAGTATCTTCCTTATGTAGACTTTTCTGCTTTGTTTGAGATAAGATTTTCTAGGTAGCCTGTGCTGGCCTGGAATTCACTGTTACCCAGGATGACCTTGAGCTCATGGTCCTTCTTTTTCTCCACAAATGGAATTACATGGAATTACAGGTGTAATTATACTGCTTCATGTACTGGGTTCCCAACTTTGTGTGAAGTTCTACCTTTGAGAAGAACTTTTATGTGGTCCATGGACACAATTTTTTCTTTGTTTTATTGTATCAAAGTATTCCCTAATAGTCTTTTCCTGTGAATACATGTCATTTGTAAGCTGTGGGCTCCTAAAAAGTGTTGAATCTATATTCACTTCTTCCTGTTGCATAGCAGCTCTGGTTTATAAGCAAGTAAGAGAGTAAATTTCTCTCTATTTGGATGAAGTTAAAATATAAAGCCTTGACTATCAGACATGAATCATAATACTGCTTAGACTAATATATTATTTGAGTATATCAAATGCTACATCGATTAATCTTAATCATTTCTATTCTTTTAAAATATCAACAGTTAAAAATTGCATATCTTATTATTAAAAATGGTTTGAGCTGAGATGTAATCTCTCAAATGATGGAATAAAAATAAGAACAGGATAAGGCAGAGAACCATTTTTCTTCCTAAAAACTTGAAATAAATTGAGATGTAAAAAAAGTTACACATTGTTAAATAAATCAGAGGTCTTATGACATCTCTAATATTTTATAACAGGTTTTTGACTTGATTTATGTATTTAAAATAACTAGCAAGGTATTCTTTAAATGCTAAAACATAAATTACAAATGGAAAGCCTTGATTTATGTAAATGGTGGATGATGTGTGGGATGTGGCAAGTGATTGCTGAGCTCTGCAGTATTCCCAAGATGGGGTGATAGGGCCACAAAGTACAGGAGAAAATGCTGCTTTAGGCTCCATTTGTTGACTCGTAGGTGCAGGCTGTCTCCCAGGAAGTGATAGAATCTTGATAGGAACTTTCACTTGTGTTTCAGATATCCAGATTTTAGTGAAAGCTGCTGGACAGGTCTCAGCAACTCCATGTCACCGTGGCAGACCAGATGTGTGCAGACGTCTGCAAGGAGAGTGTAGAACCTGGAACAGATTGTCTTCTTAGGTAAACCTCGTGTCTCTGATATCTTCCTGTAATGTGTAGGTCACATGGCCATCAAGGCAGCAGTGCTGCACATTTTCATACTCCAGCCTGAGGACCAGCCTTTTGTTGGGTTTGTGTCCTGTAGCCATCTTCCTGGCTGTTTTGCATGACTGCCTGTCCTCTTATCCTCCAACTCTCTCCTTAGCTATAACTGCCCGAGAGACCCCTTCCTGGATCCTTACCTACAGAGATCCCCCTTTACCCATTGCCCTGTTTATTTCCTAACACTTTAAAAAGAATTCTTTCTTAGTGCTTTCACATCTCATTGCTTGTCTCCACCGCAAATTTCCTGTGGTGGGGGAAAAAATCCACTCTGTTAATTACAACAGCAGTGCACTTAATGGCAAACAGTAAGCACTCTAGAAAAGTATTAGCTAAATGAATAAAGATCTGTAAGATTGCATTTGAAAAAATTTCCTGTAAGAAGCATTGCTTTAAATGAACATGGCCATAAGCCCAAGAGATATCTTTACAGAGCTTTCTCATTCAAATAAGTGTCTTGTGATGGTTCAATAGGCAGACTGTAGGGTTCTGCACCAAGAACCCACAACTGTAGCCAAGCCTTTCTCACAGAGGTTCTCAGTCTCCCCTTGCCTGCAGGTGCACACAGGCTGACACTTGATGGACACTGAAATAAACCGGGACTAACGACTTTGTGTCTCCCAGAGCCCTTCCTGTGCCTGCCCCTCTTCTTCTTCTACTCAGGAAATCATGTTAGCAGGTAAGCTAGTAAGGCCTTCCAGGGACCACCTTAAATAACACAAATTTACTATTAAAAGGCAAACAATAAACCAGTTATAAATATTAGAGACTTTTTGTGTCAATGAATTACTTGCTACAGTTAATGAATTAACTGTCAATTCACGTGATTTTTTGCCTCTATGTTTTAGCAAATTGGTCTTGAACTTCTGGGAAGCATTTTATTGTTTATGTAACTTTTAGGGAAGAAAACAATGTGTGTAGTTGAGAGTCTAAGTG
>CABHPR010128977.1:0-42336 GCA_902168415.1 Peromyscus melanophrys
TGAAGTATCTCTTGTCAAATGCTGGCCTCAATTCTTGGGCAAATGGAGTTCTATTCAAAAAGTCCTTCCCAACACCTTCACCATATAGCATACTGCCTATGTTTTCTTTTAGTGGTTTCAGTTTCAGATTTTTGCATTAAAGACTGATTCATTTAAAGTTAGTTTTTGTGCAAGTTAATAGATTCAGGTCAAATTTCATATTTCTGTATGTGGATATCCAATTTTCTGGGCACCATTTATTGAAGGTAGTTTCTTTTTCCACTGTATGTTTTTGGCATCTCTGTTGAATATTAAATGGACAAAGGTATGTGTACTCACGTTTGTATCTTTGATTTTTGTCCCATTGGTCTAAATGTCTTTGCGTGGGTGCCCCTCCCATGACATTCTTTTTTTTTTTTTTTTTTTTTTTTACTATGGCTCTGTAATATATCTTGATTAGGATTGTTTTGGTTATGTGGGGTATTTAATGATTCCATATGAATTTTATAATTTATTTTTTCTATTTCTGTGTAAAATGAAATGGAGATTTTGATTGGGATTGCATTGAATCTGCTGGTTGGTTTTGGTAGAATGGCCACTTTCACAACATTAATTCTACCAATCTGTGAACATGGCATATCTTTCCATATTCTCTTATCTATTTTTTATTTATTTATATTTTTGAGACAGGTTCTCACTATGTAGCCTTGGTTGTTCTGGGACTCACTATGTAGAGCAGGCTGTTCTTGAACTCACAGAGATCTGCTTGCCTCTGCCACCCAAGTGGTGGGATTAAATGTGTGTGCCACCACAGACAGCTTCTCTTAAATTTTTCTCTATCTCTTTCTTTAGAGGCTTAAAGTTTTCATTGTAGAGATCCTTCACTTACTGGGTTTGGCTTATTCCTAGGCCCATTATTTTTTTTTTTTTGGGAATATTGTGAATGGGAGTGGGCCATGATCACTTTCTCTATATGCTTATTGTTGGTGTATAGGAAAATTACTAATTTTAGTTAAGGAATCTTCATCTCATTTTAGAAGGTATATTAAAAGCGGCAAGAAAAATGTTTCATTTGAAATTATACTTGAAATTTGACAAAAAAAAAAAAAAAGTTCTGGTATCCAGTAAGTAAATAAAATGGAAGTAGTGAAGATTGAGCTAAAATGGTCTCTTTCTGCTCAGAAGCATTTTCTGTTTTCAGAATCTAGCCCTTTGAAATGTTACTAGCCCTGGCCCACACCAGCTGCAGCACACAGGATAGCATGCCCTGCACCCCCACCCCACCCCTTGCTGCCTGGGCAGCACATTAGAGCTGACCCTGTTGATGGGGGGGGGACACAAGTGTGCCAGCCCTGAGGTGCGAGAGCAGGAGAGATGTGCCCCATCCCGACTCACGCCTGTTTGTATTCCTCATAGAGCAATCAAGAGAGAGGACCCTGCACCTAGCCTGGGCAAAACAGTAGAGCTGGCCCTGGTGATATGAGTAAGGGGGACTGGGAACTGAGGGCTTGAGAGCATGAGAACTGGCCCTGCTTCTTGCTATAGGCTGCATTGGATGAACAAGCCTAGGCAGTACTGGAGAGCTCATCCAGGTAGTAAGGATGAGGGAAAGCTAGTGAGCTGACCAATCCAGCTGCCACCAAGGCAAGAACCAGGGCTATGAGCTGGCCCACCCCAACATCCACCTCATCTATGAACTGCTGGAGCATGTGAAGGGGACAAATCTACAGATTCAAAACAGCAAGATCTCCAGGACATAGGACAACAGCAGGATATACAAGAGGAGCCCCACTGGAGCCCATAATAGGAGGTGTAGCAGAAGCCAGAGGCCTGGAGCCAGACCATTGAACACTTGTAAGTAAAGATGAATGGACTAAAGGGTAAACTGCGTGTCTCAATGGGCCACACTGCAGCTTCCACGACAAGATTCTTCTTTTTGTTTGCTATTTTTTGTTTTGTTTTGTTTCTTTGTTTTGTTTGGGGTTTGATTTTTCTTTTAAATTTGGTTTTGATTTGAGGGGAAGTGTTGCAAGGGCAGAGGGCAGATGCAAGGAGATGGAAGATAGTATTTGGAATGCATGATATGAAATGCACAAAGAATCAATAAAAGTTTTTTTAAAAAGTGTTTTGATTGCCTGAGCACTCTCAGCTCTTGTCACATTTCCTTGTCATGAGCAAAAGCAACATATACAGTAAGAATACAGAAAATCATACAAGTATCTGACCGATAATCACACTCTGAAAACAAAAACCACATAAAACTCTACTTGCAATACCCATATATGACACAGGGCAGCTCCATGTCTAAGATGATTTTCTTAGTTTTTGTAAAATCAAATCCACTCTTAGGAAGATTTTTTAAAAAATTATAATATTTTATCCAAACTATCCTTTAATTGGTTCTTTGAGAGTTTTGTACAACCTGTTTGGATTATTAAAATTGTTTATTTATGTGTAAGCATATGTGCATATGTGTGGTGGTAGGGGAAGTGTTTCAAAAGTATTTCAAGAGAATTGAGATTGGATAAGCTCATACTTAAAAGTGTCTAAAATGAAATTCAGTATTTTCTTTCACTCATCGCCCACAACTACATTTGCTAAACTGTTTCTAATCTCCATAAAAGACTCTGTTCCTTAAGTATAGTGAGTTCATCTCTAAACACCTGTAAGCTGGCCTCCAACCATCTCTCAGATGTGACTGCCTTTCCTCTCACTAACCTTTTTTGGAGTTCCAGTAATTTATTTGTTCCCACATATCTTACTATTACATATGCCTTTTTCTTTTTCCTCTTCTATCCCTTCCATAATTTTAAAGAAACAAACATGAGTATGTAATTCCTTCCTTTTTTTTTTTTTTTTTTTTTTTTGGTTTTTTCGAGACAGGGTTTCTCTGTGTAGCTTTGCGCCTTTTCCTGGAACTCACTTGGTAGCCCAGGCTGGCCTCGAACTCACAGAAATCCGCCTGGCTCTGCCTCCCGAGTGCTGGGATTAAAGGCGTGCGCCACCAACGCCCGGCGTAATTCCTTTCAAATGGTCTCTTTATTATGAGGCCAAGGCTTCAAGGTAATTAATTACTTGCCTAATTTTTCTATGACCAAACTTCATTCTGTTTCTTTTGTATATGAATTATCAGCTATTGTACAGTCTTCTGTAGTTACGTAGGTAACTTCAATTTACTATTCTGAGTAATTCTCGAGTTATTCTTGATGTTAACGTGTAAAAGTAGACTAATTTAAATACATAACTGAATATCTATTTGGTGACTTTAAATCCTTAAGAATAGATCTCTCTCTTCTATTACATACATTTCCCTGAATGAAACAATTTCTCTTCCAACTTCCTGGAATTTACAACACAGTTAGGTAAACACAATACTTTGAAAGTCCTTCTTCAAGGGACAAATATAACAATAATTTAAAATCTACATACGGGAAAGTGGATTTACTCTGTAAACATAAGAAACATAAATATAAGAGACAATCTTCTCTACCCCAAATATTAGATGTAAAGAAAAAACTACTAAGTACTTACCATGCCCTAAGACTTAATTCATGTTCCTTTCTTCTCCCCCTGGAAGTAAAAGAAAGACTTAGAGAATAACGCAAGGACAGGTGTGGTTGTGAATGCCTATAATTTCAGCAAGAGATGCTGAGGCAGCAGGGTGATGAGTTTAAAGCCGGCTCTGGGCTGTAAAGTTTTTTTTTTAGTTGTCAAAATTGTCATCTTATTAGCATCTTCATCCTGTGGCTAATTTGTATAAAAGTGGGTAGCTCTAGCGCTGCCATTGCACTGGGCAGGAAGCAGTACAACGGTGATTGAAGCAGGTGAAGCAGGCTGCCTTTCCCATGCGCTTCAAATTCCAGGCAATTCACATTCATTTCCGGTAGCTCCCGAGGTCATATAGCTTTCCCAGATTTCAGGCATGTGCCTTTTGTTTTTTCTCCTAGAATGCGCTTTTTTCTTTCTTTTGCTACCAGTTTACAAATCTTTTGAGTTTTTTCAGGAATCAGAGCCTCTTCCAGGACTTTCTCACATTCTCCTAGCTTTGTCTCCTGGGTCTTGCTTTCTTGAAGGACATGATTGTATCCTTAGAAACTCTCACCAAAACCTTTAGGTTTGATGAGTAAATTAGATGATGAACCCACTAATATCAGTGAAGAGATGAACAGAAGCACTATCAAAGTTGTTAGGTCAACTATATATTTTATTATCACCAGCTTTCAAAACCATGTAACATCACATACATTTAGGCTGATCAACAGTTATCATATTATGTACTATTGTGAGAGAAACCACCCTTCTGCTCTTCTTTTTGTCATCTAATTTGTTAGTCACACCAGAGCTTCAACTCTCAACTCTCTTGAGAACTTTACAAAGGTGTTGCCAGAGTTGTTAGGGCCTTAGCAGCTCCTATAAGCTAGATTTAGCCGGTGCCCTCTATAGGTCAAGTAACTATACAGATAATGATGAAAATCAGGGGAAAAGGTCATTCAGTGTGACTACTTTGGGAAGAGGATAAAAGAGGTTCAGTGACACTCCAAGTCCATCTTTAGTGTCCTGACTTGCAGTTTAGGATTAATCAGAAGGCAAGAGGCTTGCATGTCTAATTTGTCCTGGTCATGATGTCCTGCCCGCATAGTGGTTGACAAGTTGTCCAAACTTTGTGAAATAAAAATATCTTTTTAACAATCTCCCTCTATAGCTAGCAACAAGACCCCACACTTTCCCATAACCCAGCAGGATACTAATGAGGGGATTTCAGCTTCTTAGAGCCCATTGTTTCAATGGTGTCCATCGCCCAAGGCAAGGGTGACAACTGTGCCTTTAGGTCACCTTCATCCCTGTCAAGATGATGAAAGCAGAAGCATACACTTGTCTTCGACCTCTCCCTGTTCTTTTCCTTGGAAGGAGGAGTGGTTTGTATGATTGGTATCATGGTGGGACGTTGACTTGCATTGGTCTAGCTCTTTTTTTCTAATGTCAAACATCAATCTGTTCAAGGTTGTTGAGCAGATGTAGACTTTCCTTGTGTGCCTGCTGTGTGCAGCTGGAGGCAAGGCAGTTGATGGACTGTGTCTGCCGTGCAGACACATCTCTCTCCAAATGTAAGTCTTAGCGTCTAGCCATGTGAAGAACACAGTCTCGGGGGCAAGATGTTTTCTAACCTAGCTTTACCAGGTATAAATTAGCAAGACACTTTCAGTCACATCTTAGTCTTCTGTGTATTGCTCACTTGGCACAGAATTTGTCTTTGTTGGGTTAGACTGACTTAATCCAAGCCAAACAACACTTAATAAGCCTTGTAAATGAATATAATTATACATGGCAAACATAAGTATTCTCCCTCATCATATACCAGACCTGCAACATGTTACAAGTAGAGGACAAACAAGGTTACTTTCATGAACTTGTAAGAGATAGTTTCTAAACATTGATAATTAGATACTACTGCCAAGAACTTCATTAAAAAAAAATATTAAACAGAAATCAGAACTTTCAACATTTAGAGGCACCTCTCCTCCCTTACCACTAGGCCACTGAAATCCTTTGACATTCCATAGGTTATTCTCTTGTGGTTGATGTTATAACCAAGACTTGCTTCTATCAACATGATGATTCAGTTGGCTCCTGCATTTTATTACGAAAGTTGGATTTTACTGAGCTTTTCTGCTTATAACCTACTTTCTGAGCATTTTCTCCCCTCCCCCAAGGAAGGAAGACATTTATAAGTGACCAGGAGTGTGAAAAAGACAGGATCATATTTCTTCCTCCCAACAGGACACTCACTTCCTTTCTCTGATTTAGGACAAAGATAACAAATTTACGGTGGAGATGGGGAAATTCCTTTTTTCCTTCCATCTTCAGGAAGGGTCAGGCCAGAATTTAGTTAGTTAACATTTCTTCATTATACAATAAAAGTCTTCCATCTGAAGAACGCAAATGTATGACTCATATCAGGGAAATGCACTGTGGAAGAAGATTATCTAGGGAATAGGCTGAGCTGAGGTTTCTTGGAAAAAAAATGAGTGAAGAATAGCCAAGAGAAGCTTTATAAAAGAAAGCACTAAATGACTTCCATTAATTTTCCCTAGGAGGTGGGGGATAGAAGGAAGGAGTGGGGATCCCGATAAGATGAGGAAGTGTCTGCGGGTGGGATGATAAGTGAATTCTTATGAGGAACTCTATTTTTGTGCTTTTTCTTCAGATACTGAGAATTCTCTATTTGTCACAAGCTTTAGATCTTCTCTTCTTTAAGTTAGTTATCACTTCAATAAAGAAAAAAATACGTCTAGTCTAACTGTACATACAGAGAGATGGTGTTGGGGATGATGGATGAATGAGATGGTAAAGATGTAGGGTGAACTAGGTCTATACAGGGGAGAAAGCAACCACCCATGAAGACAGTGATCACCATCTGAGGAAAGATGAAACCTCAGTCAATTTTATTTCTTTCCCTTATTCTAGACACAACTCTCTGAAGGGTGTACAACATGATGCTGCCTGATTGTGGCATGGATTAAAACATAGAAATAAGGCAGAAAGTGCAGGGATCATTCAGGCCACAGAAAAATGTGGAACTGTCAATTGAATATTGACTTAAATCAATGCAAGTTTTTAAAAATCTACAAACAAGAAAACGATAGTCTTCTTTTACAATTGAGGGACTGACAGTACTAAAACATGGAGAGACCAGTAACGTACCTCAGAGAACTGGTTCTCTCGCTTTTGTCTTTGAACTTGAGTTTTTAAGAAGTGAACAACTGGTGTTAGCATCACAGTGTGTGGGACAGGGAGTACGGATATGGAACCCCATCTTTTCCTCATAGTTTGTGTCGCTGTACGCTCTACCTTATGGCTATTCTAAAACAGTCTCTATTGACTGTGATTTAAACCTCTCCCTGCCCCCAGTCACCAATCAGCCCAAGAATAACAGTTTGCCAGTTAAGTGTGCCTGATGAGCTCCATGCTCTGGCTTTCTCCCATTGGGTCTCAGTCTTCCCCTGTCCACTTACTTTTATGACCTATTTAATAAGTCATAAAATTATTTACTAAATTACAAAGATGATGTCTTGTAAAGCTATATGATGAGAGTAATGTCATCAGGAAGAAATCCTAAATAGGACTATTGCTTTTTAAAACTGCTTCGGGGAGCAGGTTTAAACTTAATATAAGGAAATTAGTCCTGTACCAATTTATTTCTTTGGCAAGGTCATTTTCCCAGCCGTTCAGAATGACTCCGGCTTCAGCAATGAACCTATGTTCACAGCCAGTGTGGAAACTTAATGGACAATACGGTCATGTAGCAAAAATCACCTGACCTGTCCCAATACATATTTTTAGAAAGTTCTAAAAATGGCTTCTTCCCACGGGATACATATTTTTCTTCCTTTTTTTTTTTTGTGTGTGTGTGAATGAGTGTTCCCACTCCTATGCACTTCATTTACAGGAAGAGGAAGAAACAGGAGGATTACTAAAGAAAGCATGACTCTTTTTCCAGACAGCAGGTCCAACCATGAGAACTACAGCGTCACTTGGCAAAGCTCTCCCTTCGGTCCTTGGAGGGGACGACATGGCAGGAAGATCTCACAGTTCCGGAAGCCTTATAAGGTTAGGAATATATGCTGAGACACAGTTTGTTTTCAAAAGACTTTCTAGAAAGTTTTCAATCCCATCTGTCTCTAGAGAACTTTTAGTTCAATAATTTGGTAAAGAGACTGACGACCTAAAATTGATCCCATTAAAACTATGAAAATCAGCTCATTGTGATTTGTTCCAACTTAAATAATCATCACAAAACTGTGGTCCCTCTACTTATGCTTTTATTTAAAGAAAAAAAGCCTCACTTTTAAATAAAAAAAGCTTTTAAATACTAGCATTAATCAAAGATATGTTTTAAAAAACTGCCTAAAACATGGAGAAATCACAAATTTGAAAAAAATAAATATTCAGGATAAAGTTTTAGAGTAAAGGTGTTCAACTTATCTTTCAAGTGAACTATTTAGACTAATCTTTTTCTTTTTTTTTTTTTACCCCCAGAAATCTCTTAGGAACATGGCTGAATTCTAAGTTCATTGCACCTTCAGAAGCTTCCAGTAACGGCCTGCCCTCTTCAGTCATAATTGAATCCTGATTTCCAGTAACTAGGCAGCAGAAGAAAGTCTCCATGAAGCTGAAAAAGAAAAATAACCAAACAACCAAACAAGAAATGTATCCTGAAGACAGTGATTTGTTTAGAAGTGAAAATACAGATAGAAACCAGTGGCTGGCAAATGCTTGGAAGATTTCAATGGCCAACTGTCGTGGATGTAAACGGTGCAAGGCAGAGGCAAACTGTGGGAGGCTCAAGATTTCCTAAGCCTCTATCAGATAATACCAAAGCCTTTGGAAACATTAAAACATAAAAGCCAGCACTCTAATCCCTTCCGAGAGAAGTTCCTAGTGCCAATGAAAGTTCAAGGTACTAAGATACCCCAACTTCTAAGAGATCTCTGCTCCTGAAATAAGGGACCACGATTTTTCAAGCGTTTCTCATAAAATGACAAAAACAATCCATAGTCTTAGAAGGTCCCTTATCTCACATTTACATCCTAACTGTAGTTTTGTCGAGTTACAAAAAGTTTTACTAAAAATTACTACATAGAAACTGGTTGCAGCCTGACAATGTTACGTTATATGACTGAAGGTTTGATAAATTTAATCACACCTCTTTACTGACACTAGTTATATGAGATAGTTAAGAACATCACACACTCACACTTGGACACATGCACACACATTCACATGCACAAACACACACACACACACACACACACACACACACACACACACACAGAGAGAGAGAGAGAGAGAGAGAGAGAGAGAGAGAGAGAGAGAGAGAGAGAGAGAGAGAGAGAGAGAGAGTGCTTAGCCTTTGTAAACAGTTAAAGAGCTCAAAGGAAAAAACTTCAATAAGGAGACACCCTGGGACTGACTAGAAGCTGAATGGAAATACGAGTTGAAGAGTATCAATAAAAACGAATAAGTACAAAGTCTTATGTAACTCTACTTGATTTCACATGCTCAGGAAAAACACAAAATTTGGTTGCAGGAGAAAAAGTCAATAATATTAAATAATACTGCTTATACTTATGGTAATAAGGAAGTCATTAGTATCTTTGTGACTGTTTTTTCACCCACAGTTTTGATGGGTTAAAAAAAATCACTATTACTGTGTGTAAGGAATGATTGGGGTGACAGATTAGTTAGAAATGTAACCTATCTGTTTGCTCTGGGTGAGTAGAAGAAACCACAGGTCTGCCCAGTGCCATTAGATCTGGAGGGGGAAGGACCACCTGAGGCCAATTGCCCCGGGCAAGTAGAGGAAACCATGGGCATTTGGGTGTCATTATGGTGAGCAAGTATTTGGTGGGGTATGGGAGGGAGAGAAAGAGGCAGAATGGTTCATGTCCTGTGGAGGGAGGCAGATCTGAAGAGGCAAAACAGTGAGGAATGTGCTAATATGGGAGGCCTGCTTGCCACCTGGAGCCATGGTGACATCTGGGACTGGGATGCTGCCAAGGGCCATGTCTGGGTCCGTGGCCCTACCACAGCCAAGGTCTGTGTTGATGTCTGTGGCTCCTGTTACCACCAAAGGCTGTGTTAATGCCCGGGGTCTGGGCCAAACCTGAGACCATATTGATATCTGAGGGTCATGCTGCCACTAGGGCCATACAGATTTGAGTGCCCTGCCTGGCCGAGCAGATGCCAAAGATCTGGGCTGCCACCCAGGACCATGTCCAAGGGCCTCGCTGCTGCTGGGTCCATGCCAATCTGAGAGGTCCGAGCTGACACCTGGGGCCAGGGTGACATTGTACCCATGTTGCTACCGATGGCCATGTCTGGGTCTGTGGTCTGGCTGCAGCTGGGGTCAGTGTTGATGTCTGTTGCCCATGTTACTACAGGGCCCCATGCGAACCTGATGTTGAACCATGTGCTGAAGTATGAGCGCTGTGCCAAGCTGGTCCCGCTCCCACTGACCTGGGGAAAAGCCAACCCCTCCCCTCATGGGCCTTGAGATAATGGACCCCTATGACCGCAGTTAGGGAGAGCTGGTCCCATCCCTCGTAGAGCTGCCCCCTCCACACACTTGTAAAAACTGGCCCCACCTCTCACCAAAGGGATGGGAGAGCGGGCTCCGCCCCTCACTTGAGGTGGGTGGTCCCAGCTGCCTGGATGGACCAACTCATCTACCACCCAGGCACACATGCAAGGCTTTGAGTTGGCACTCCCCGACATCTACCCCATGCCTTATGGAGCATGTGAAAGGACTGGTCCTGTGGAACCATAGCCGTAGGATCTCCATGTGTGGGAGCAACAGCCGGATAGACGAGAGGAGTTTCCCCGAGGGTCCAGGACTGATGGCGTATCAGAAGCCCGAGGCCTTGAACCTGACCAACAACATATTGCGTAATGAACTTTTGCAAGGAAAGCTGTTTGGACAAAAGGGTCTACTGCATGATACACAGCAGCTCCAACGCCGCCAAGAGGAATGAAGAAGTGATAGAGGGGCAGGAGGGCTGGAGGAGCAAAGTGAGTTTTTTGTTGGCTTTTTGGTTTGTTTTTGATTTTCTGTTTGTTTTAAATTAATATCCTTGTTTGTATTTTTTATTTTCATTATTTCTTTTTAACTTTTTTTTTGCGGGGGGGGATGCGATAAAGGTGAAGGGCAGATATGGAGGAACTGTGAAATGAGTGAGAATGGGGTGGTGCATGATGTGAAATTCCAAAAGAATCAGCAAAAAAAAAAAAAAGAAAAAAGAAAAAAAAAAAGAAAAATGAGATCGAGAGAATGTTTTCCTTAGTAAAGGACATTGTCTACATAGGTAGACAATTTCAGAATAATAAATGTTAGTATAAAGAGAAAGGGAAAAAAGCAATATAACTTACTTTCTGACAAGTTTGAGTGTGAGAAAGAGGACTTTAGCTGGTTCTTAGAAGAAGCTACTGTAATAAATAGAATGTGTTTACACTGGGAAGACAAGTGTATTTGTGGGCTCCATGGTAAGAATGTAGAGAGGGTTAAAATAGAGGGAAACAAAGTAATGGAAGGTAAAATAGCGGGCCGATGAAGGATGCAAAAGATTCAGGAGAAAACACATACAGGAATTAGTTTAAAGTATACAGGAAGCTCTCAAGTTTTTTGTTGCCTTTGAAAACCACTTGGCTTCGTATAGTTGGAGCCAGAAAAACTGAGATGGATCACAACCGTAGGTTTCAATAGTACTCATAAATTTATAATTAGGATTTCAGCAGTAAATGAAGACTGTGGGGTTGATTAGCAATTCAGAGTAATCATTGAGAGGAATGAGAAAGAAAGATGACCACAAACAAAGGTGAATTGTGACTCTTGGGACAGAGAACTCAGATCTGAAACTGTCCTGAAGATGCTCACTCTGCCGGATTCAGAGGGTTTCTGCACGGTCCGGAGGCTACAGGGGCACAGATGACGTATCCCAGCATTAATGCAGATCTGGTCTCTGTTTTCAGATGAAGGTAGCAGAAGAAGCACGTAAGGAAATTGAGGAGATCTGAGTCACTAAGGAAGTTAGAGTTAGGGCTGGAGATAAGGACAGATGGTGAAATTACGTTATAGAGGATAGACCTAGTAGCATGAGAAAAAATACAAAGGGGGGAATCGGAATTGTTAAAGAAACAAATGAATAAAAATAAATAAATAAAGAATAATCCATATGAGGTTTTTGAACAGGGATTAGAATGGAGAGAAAGTAACTGAGCGGATATGAGTATGTGGTGTGATTTGACCAGGACCACAAGGCTGTGGTCAGTTATAGCAATCTTCAAGTGTCTGGCAAGCTTTTCTTTCTTTTTTTTTTCCCCTAATCTTTGCTTCTAAATTTTTGTCCTAATTTTTTTTTTTTTGTTTTGTTTTGTTTTTCTAGACAGGGTTTCTCTGTGTAGTTTTGGTCCCTGTCCTGGATCTCACTCTGTAGACCAGGCTGTCTTCAAACTCACAGAGATCTGCCCGGCTCTGCCTCCCGAGTGCTAGGATTAAAGTTGTGAGCCACCACTTCTTGGCCTATACTAGCTTTTTTTTTTTTTTGAAAGCCCTGTTTTATCTTTATTTTTTTAATTGTATTTTATAATTTAACTTAATTTTACATATCAGCCACGGATTTCCTTGTTCTCCCCCCTCCTGCACCCACCCTCACCCCCACTCCCCACCTTCCCCTCAGCCCACTCCCCATTCCCATCTCCTCCAGGGCAAAGACTCCCCTGAGGATTGAGTTCAACCTGGTAGATTCAGTCCAGGCAGGTCCAGTCCCCTCCTCCCAGGCTGAGCCAAGTGTCCCTGCATAAGCCCCAGGTTTCAAACAGCCAACACATGCACTGAGGACAGGTCCCAGTCCCACTGCCTGGATGCCTCCCAAACAGATCAAGCTAATCAACTGTCTCACTTATCCAGAGGGCCTGATCCAGTTGGGGGCTCCTCAGCCATTGGTTCATAGTTCATGTGTTTCCATTCATTTGGCTATTTGTCCCTGTGCTTTTACCAACCTTGGTCTCAACAATTCTCGCTCAAACAAAAGATTAGGTATTATTCTACAAAGAAGGAAATTGAGGTAAGCATGTGCTTTTAAGAGATTTTTTACCAGCAAATCTTGCAGAGATAAACTGACATGAGTTTAATTTCTGTTATCTCTGGTAATAGAGAGATTGTAAAATATAAAAAATAGAAATAATGAGGTTGGGGGAGACTTGGTTCACTGTACCACCCCAAAACTTGAATGATGTTTTCTTTTTTAATTTCTAAGAGATATGGGTTATTCAAAAGCATCACTGCAGGGTCAATTCTGTAATTAACTTAAAGGAGTTTGTGTGCATAACACAGATGATGATGTCCATGTTCTGTTTGTTGAAGTTTTCAGAAGAAACGCCAGTGCTAGCCCAGTGAGAGGCAAGAGAGAGGGAGGACAGAGAGGGGAGCAGGGGAAGACACAAGGGGCTGAGGAGGAACAGAGTGGAGGCAGAGTTTTCTGTCCAAACAGCTGATCAGCTCTGTCCTGCCAGCTGCTCCCCAAATAACCATGCAAAGGCATTATTAATTATAAATGCTCAGCCGATAGCTCAGCTCTTATAACTTAAATTAACCCATTTCTATTAATCTACGTGCTGCCCTGAGGCTCATTTACCTCATCTATGAACTTCCCATGTTGTTTCCCATGTCTGGTTCCTTCAACTTCAACCTTCTTCTTCCCAGCATTTTCTCTGCCCCCAAAATCCTGCCTAGCTATTGGCCAATCAGCTTTTTAGTAACAATGAGAGTAACACATCTTCACAGTGTAGAAAAGGATTATTCCACAGCAACAGAGAGCAAAAAGATTTCTTAAAAAGCATTTGTTTTTAGTGTGTGTGTGTGTGTGTGTGTGTGTGTGTGTGAGAGAGAGAGAGAGAGAGAGAGAGAGAGAGAGAGAGAGAGAGAGAGAGAGAGAGAGAGACAAAGACAGAGACAGAGACAGAGACAGAGAGACAGACAGAAACAGAGACAGAGAAAGAGATAGGGGGCATGCACACCATGATGAATATGTTGATATCAGAGGACATGTTTTGGGGGTTGGTTTCTCTCAAACCTTCATGTGAGTTTCAGGGACTGAAACAGGTCACCAGGCTGGGACAACAAAAGGTATACCTGCTGAACCATCTCCCTGGCTCAGGGAAAGATTTCTGACGAAGTCTATTAAAATATAACAGAAAAAAAACATTGAAGTGAGCTGCAGGGTTGCTTCTTTATCCCAAAGACATAA
Source organism: Peromyscus melanophrys (assembly GCA_902168415.1). Lineage (NCBI taxonomy): Eukaryota > Metazoa > Chordata > Mammalia > Rodentia > Cricetidae > Peromyscus > Peromyscus melanophrys. The sequence goes on from CABHPR010128977.1 coordinate 13,782, forward strand.
TAGAATTCTCTCTCTTTCAATATTGTGGACAATTCTCAGTGTCTCCCTCTTAATCATGTTAAACACTCTCCTCAAATCCAGACTAAAATGGCTATTGCCCTTTTCATCCTTACCCACCAATCTTTCCTGTCTTCAATATGGGCAACCTTAGGCTTTGCCTGCATTAAAATTTACCTTTGGGATTACACAAAATTGGAGAAGTGAGAGGGTTGAAAATTCAGCAAACTAACATGCACATTTAACTTGGTGGCTTAAAGAATGATAATACAAGAGGCTGCTCTATGAATCGCACATGCTTTACTCTGTTTAGATTAGGGGATAAAGTGTCAGAGAAGTATTGTTGGATATTCTCGAAAGTGAAAGAGGTATTTTCTTTGTACAAAAGAACACACTGTTTGCCTGGTGTTTGGCTGTGGATCTCTGCATCTGTTTCTATCAGTTACTGGAGAAAGACTCTATGATGACAGTTAGGGTATTTACCAGGCCAAGCTCTGGGAGTCCAGTTGAAGAGAAGGAAGAGAGATTATATGAGCAAGGGGCATCAAGATCATGATGGGGAAACCTACAGAGACAACCAAAAAAACTAGTGGGAACTAATGAAATTTAAATCAACAGCTGTGGAGCCTGCATGGGACTAGACTAGGCTCTTTGCATATCGAGACAGTTGTGTAGCATGATCTGCTTAAGGGGCCCCCTGGCAGTAGGATCAGAATTCATCCTTGGTGCATGAGCAGTCCTTTTGGAGTCCACTTCTATGATGGGACACCTTGCACAGCCTTGAGGCAGGAGGAGGAGCTTGGACTTGCCTCTACTAAATGTACCTTCCCATGGGATGCCTTACCTTCTTGTAGGAGGGAATGGGGGGGTGGGCCGGGAGGGGGAGGCTAGAGGGGCAGGAGGAGGGAAGAGGGGGATCTTTGGTATGTAAAATGAATAAAAAAATTTTTGTTAATAAAAAAAGAACACACTGTTGTAGTTCATATTCTGTCCTTTTATGTCATGATTGGAATCAAATAACAGTAAAAAGCCTGAATTAAATTAGGTTGATAGGATTTAAATCTTCATTCTTTTGCTTATGAGATGTGTGCCCCCCTAAGCAAGCAATTTAGCTGCTCTACAGCTGTACTTCCTTATCTATAATGAGGAACAATGATAATAGCATTGAACTCACAGTTATGAAGACTGAAGGAGATAATATTGATAATAAGCAATAAGTACTCAATAAATGTTAACTATTATTGCTTTGACCACCTATTCAGAGAAAAGAAGAAAACCTGGGTCAGAGATAACAGAAATTAAACTCTTGTCAATTTATCTCTGCAAGTGTCTGTGAGATAGACACTAATCAGAATTTTTCCCTTTGGGTCCCTTGAAGTACACAAAGCTAACAAATCAAGAGACTTTCAAGGAGTTTGAAGGATTGTTCTTTGGAAATAACACTTGTTAGTGGTTGTAAGATCTGATTGTGTACTTTAATTCAATTTGAAGGGAATTAGGAAGATGGTCTCCAACAGATGATTCTTAGAGTCATGTGTAGTATGACAATTAGAACCGATATTAGAAATAAAAAGGATTATTGAAGTCATAACAGGCTATATATTCATTACATTACATGGCTGGCAGTAAGAAAATTAACTAAGTGTAATAGTATTGTGTTTCATTCAATGGTTTTTGTTTAAAAACCTGGTGGTGAAAATATGGTTCCATAGTGAATGTCCTGACTATGCTGTGTTTTGTCCTTACTGACCACTGATAGGAGCAGAGCTATAAAATTTATTTCTTTGTTTGTTTGTTTATTTATTTGAGATAGTTTTTTGCTCTTCAGGCTTGGCTATCCCAGAACTCACTGTACATAGCAGACTGACTTTGAACTTACAACACTCCTCCTGCCTCTTTCTCTCATGTGCTGGGATTACAGGCACCTGGAACCATCCATGCCTGTAACCACTGAATTCTCGACATTTGAATATATAATCTACAGCTATGAAAAAACACTACATTTTGTTTTTTGACATTCATAAACTTGTAGGAAGAAAGCATGAAGTAATCTCTATTGCTCTGAAGTAACCCACTGATATGACAGGCTGTTTGTAACTTACTATGTCACATTGTTTTGTTAATTAATCTTCTGTGGTTTGAGTCCTCAACTGATAAACTCCTTTCATGTAGAATTATTTATATCCCCGACAGTTACACCTTGTAAACCACCTTGCACCTTAGGCAGTGACAAATCATGGAGAAAACAAATAGTAAGTAAGTTCACTCACATAGAGACTTTATCTGTGACTGTTTACCCTCTCTGGATGGGGACTTTAATTCCCTGGACTTCGTATCCATCGCCTAGAGTAGTACACACATAATTTGTGATTGAAAGAATTGTTAGGAATATGTTATATTCTTCAAAAGGTTATAATTTGAATAGAATAAGCTTGGGCATTATTATGGAATCCTTGAAGCTGGATTTTGATACTTTTAGCCTCCATGCCTCATATTATCTGTTATTCTAGAGATATCTCTATTCACCCAAAGACGTAAAATAGTGAAATAAGGTATCTCAGGCACGAGAGCATTTCTACCCAGGAAGAGCCTATTCACGAGGCTGCCTTATGAAAGAGTATAAAAGTGGACAACTCCACCTTCCCTTTTGATTCAAGCAGGTGGACAAGCACTTGAATAGGGGAAACATGGAAACTTGTGTGCTTTTTTTTTTTGTTTCTATTTCTTTGAAGGGAGGTTTCTCTGGTTTTTAATTCCTAGAGACACTAGAGAGAAAGTCTTGATTTATGAAACAGGAGGAATGTCAGAGTGTATTAGATCTTCCTGGTCTTGGTAGTTCTCTTGCTTAAACGTTAGAAGCAGTGTGGTATGTTCCAGCCGATAGGTCCCTTTGGAAAACCATGAATTCTTGGAAGTACAAAAAAGGGAACTTTGGCATGAGTCCTCCCTTGCTGTCAGTGGCAACAAGCAAAAAAGCCTTCATTCTTCAAAGCTTCACTCATCCACAATCCAGCAATACAGCTCAAAGGGCAAGGGTTTGGAATAATATGCAGCTTCAACTCTGGCCTTAGTCTTTGATTTTCATGTATTAAAGATGGCTAGGTCTCTGCCTCTGTAAACTTTAATTTCAATGAAAAAAATGCAGTGACAGTATCACTTATCTCATGGATGATAATAATGACTAAATGAGACTAAATGCATAAAGGATTTGGATGTTGTTGTCTAATGCAGAAGAACAGAATCTTTACTATTATGTAGTGACTCGTTTACAATATCCTGGGTAGTATTGTCTTCTCTTGAGGAATTATATCTTTTCTTCAGAATAGCTGACAAGAATAGATCCTGTACTTCAGAGCATAGTGCTGGAAGAGATGGATATATGAACACTCATGTTTACTGCACCATTTCTCACAATAGTTCAGAAACAGAAGCAGCCTAGACAGCCATCAAATGATGTGTATTTAAAGAATATGTGGTACATATTCATCATGAAGTTTGTTTTTGGACATAAAAAGAAATGAAATCATGACATTTGCAAGAAAATGGGTGAACCTGAGTTCATTGTATTAATTGAAAATCTGGATTTAGTTCTGTCTCTGTCTCTGTCTCTGTCTCTGTCTCTCTGTGTGTGTGTGTGTGTGTGTGTGTGTGTAGGTCATGAAAGCAGAAAGAAGATAAGGTTAGGCGAGGGCTTAAGGGTATTAGGCGGGAAATAGAGATAAAGAGTGAAGCTTGGAAAGGGAGAATGGGAGAAGACAGGAAGGAGGGTGCATAAGGACAAATTATCACATATATACATACATATGTATATATATGAAAATGCCTTAATGAAGCACATCTTTGAAGGGGAAGTTAAAGTTAATTTAGAAACAATAAGGTCAGATTGGAAACATGAAATGGTCTTGGACTACCTGGTTAGTCTTACACTGCCACAAGTAGCTGATATGGGAGACTCAGTATGTAGTCCTCTCCAGGATTTTACCAGCTGCAACTTGTTAGGAAGAGTCGCTTTTGATCAGCAGCCCAGGACTGAGGTCATCACAGGCAATAAGAAAGAGAATCCTCAAGGGTGCCAAAGCTAGGTCTCATCTCAACTCCTGGCAGCTTCTCCTTCACAAGCTGGTTTGCACCAGGCTCCTGGCAGCTGCATTCCAAAGTATCTTAACTCACACAGCTCCAGTTCATTATCTTCCAAATTTCAAAGGCGTTCTAAGCATTTAGGGAGCTCTCCACTTTGAATTGGGATGCCTAGATCAGATCACTCGACTTCTTGTCTTTAACACGAGTTGTTTTATTACATGTGCCCCTCCCTCTCTCTCTTTCCTTATGACCCAAGCAATAGGAAACCAGGTACTCAAATTCTGTGACTGCATCAATGACTTTAGAAGAACACGAGAAGTCAGTATGAACCGCTGAAGACTAAATAGAGTTATCAATACTTTTAATGATGTAACATTTGGGACCAGCCAACTTGTGGATGTCAAGTATATATTCAGTGTTGGGCAATCTTGTGGCAAGTCGTTTCCACGTTTCTTGTTGAGCATGTATGAAGACACCCAGTCACAGAATATGAACTCATTACGTAAGCATTTATAGTACTTCATTTCACTCCTGGGTGCAACTAAAAGTAAAAGCAAAAACATGCTAAGGCAGTCAGCATGCTAACAAATAACCTGCTTCACTTCTTTCTTTCTTGCCAATCTTCTGGAAAATCAGAGGCATTCTTCAGCCTAGGCTTGTTGGAAAGCTTGCCCCAGGCCCTAGGACATGCTCAACAGGTAATTTAAGTTTGGAAGCTCAACAACCTCCCACCCAAAACTTTAATTCTGAGTACAGAGCCAGGTAGCCCTAGTTTGTATCTCTCCAAGTGCCTTCGTTGACAACACATCCCATTTCTCTGTTCAGGGATCTTTCTATATTCCTACTAATTTCAAAGCTGTGACCCCTGCTCCTTACTTCCTGACATATACTGGAATCATTTGGTATTTGAAGAAGGGGTAAAACAAAGAAGATGTGTTCTAATTAAAATCACATTCGAAGTGGTTCCTCTCACACCAAAGACCTAGGTTTTAGTTCCTGGGCTGCATTATGGCCGGGCAGTGGAATGACTCTCTGTCCAAAAAAGACAGAATCAGAAATGGGCTGCCACATTATAAATGAGGGCAGAGGAATTGTCCTCTGGCCAAAGGTCTGTACTTTAAAATCATGGAAGGAATCATGCAAGATAAATGGTGGTTAGAATCTGTATTGCATACTGGTGAAAGGCCAAACCAAATTTAAAGGCTTATTTGGCACTGGTGCTTCCTGTAAGGTCTTGGCAACATGTCAGGATCCAGGTACAAGTGTCTGGTACAATGTAAATGTCTCTGGGGATAAAAGGATAAATGATAATCAGAAAATATACAAAGAAACTCTGCAAATTCTCAAAGGAAACTAGGGAAATTTCAAAAGGAATTTAACTACGCACAAATAATTTCTTCCCAGAGACAGAGGAAGGACTAAGTACTCACCCCATAAGAGTTAGAATACATAGGAAAAAGGTTTGCAAATACCTTTTTTTTTTCAAAAACAAAATAAAGCAACAACAACAAAAAACAACCAGACTATTGGAGCTATCATTTTCAGTTTCACCAGTTAAACATTAATAATTGAAAAAATGAAATTTAAAAACTGAGCTAAGATGTGTTAAATTTCCCCATACTGCCATCCCTAATCTCATCTGACAGGTTAGTCAAGATATAGGCACATTAAGAAGATGGCATTAAGTGGCTTTCAGGATATGATGATATGTGGAGGAGGTGTGCACAAACAGTTCTGTTTATACTTGGGCCCCAACTCCAAGATGCCTCATAATGTACACTAAAATATTCCAGAATCCAAAAATATCCCAAATGTAAAGCACTCTGGTCCCAAATATGTGGAGATAAAAGATGTTCAACCCATGTTCTTAAAAAAAAATCTGTTAAAGGAGAGGGGAGTGACTAGTCTCCCAGCTAAACATCCCAATCCCTAGACCTTAAACCCTAAGGCACATCCTGTGCCCCTTTCCACTCCTGTCTCAGCCCCAGCAGTCAGTCAGTAGATAATAGTCCTTCTGGCAGGCCTTTCTACCACGTCAGCCACCCATTGGACTCTGTAACCTACAAGACCCACTCCGCCACACAAACCTACTGAACCTATCATCCTCCCCCTGGCCAACCATCCGCTACAACATCAGCAGCCCCCGGAGAGGTAGACTCACCACCTGCACCAATTAGAATAAGAGCCCCTAGAGGCACAAGCACCACCTGCACCAATATTCTGGTTTTTTTGAACCTCTCATCAACAGAGTCATTACATGCCAGGATTATTGTCAATCTTTTTTTTTAATTTTTTTTTTACATTGTAACCACAACATTTCTCTCTTCCCTTTCCTCCCTTCAAATTCTCCTGGCTCTCTTTCTAATTCATGACCTCTTTTTTCCCCCCATTAATTGTTATTATTTTATTTAAAATTTTTATTTATTTATTTAATTTATTTATTTTACATACCAATCACAATCCTCTCATCCCTCCTCCCACTAGCCCTCTCCTCTTTACCCCCCGCCCATCCCTTCCTCCTCCAACAGGATAAGTTCTCTCATGGGGGGACAGCAAAGCCTGATACATTCAGTTGAGGCAGGACAAAGCACCTCCCCCTGATCAAGGGTGAGCAAGGTGTCTGACTATATAGGTAATAGGATCCAGAAAGCCAGCTCATGCACCAGGGATAGATCCTGATCACTCTGCCAGGGGACCCTCAAACAGACACAGCTACACAACTGTCTCCGGTCTGTAGAGGGTCTCATCCAGTCCCATGCAAGTTCCACAGCTGTTGGTCTAAAGTTCGTGAGTTCCTATGAGCTTGGTTCAGTTGTCTCTGTAGATTTTCCCATTATGATCTTGACCCTCCTTGCTCATATAATCTCCCTTCTCTCTCTTTGAATAGACTCCTGGAGCTCAGCCTGGTACTTGGTTTTGGATCTCTGCATCTGCTTCCATCATGGAAGGCTGGATGAAGGCTCTATGATGACAGTTAGGGTATTCACGTAAATATCTTTTAATATCAATGGACTCAATTCACCTGTAAAAAGACACAGGCTAATAGAATGGATATGAAAACAGGATCCATATTTCTGCTGCATATAAGAAACACACTTCAACTTAAAAGACAGGCATTACCTCACAGTAAAAGGTTGGGAAAAGATTTTCCAATCAAATGGATCAAAGAAACAAACTTGTGTAGCTATCCTAATATCTAACAATGTAGACTTCAAACTAAACTTAATCAAAAGAGATAGAGAAGGACATTTCTAATTCATCACAGGAAAAAACAACCAAGATGAAGTCTCAATTCTGAACACATATGCTCTAAATACAAGGACACCCACATTTGTAAGAGAAACATTACTAAAGTTTAAATCATACATCAAACCCCACACACTAAAATAATAGTAGGAGACATCAACATCCCACTCTCACCAAATGGACAGGTCTGCTAGATGGAAACTTAACAGAGAAATAAGGGATCTAATAGATGTTATGAATTAATAGGGTATTTCACTCAAACACCGAAGAATATACCTTTTTCTCAGCACCTCGTGGAACCTTCTCTAAAACTGACCACATACTAGCTCAAAAAGCAAATCTCATCAGATACAAAAAATTGGTATACCCCCCTGTATCTTATCAGATTATCATGGCTTAGAGTTAGAATTCAACAACAACACAAATTACAGAAAGCCTACAAACTCGTGGAAAATGAACAATATTCAACTGAATCAACACTGGATCAAGGAAGAAATAAAGAAAGAAATGAAAGATTTCTTAGAAGTCACTGAAAATGAGTGCACAACATACCCAAACTTATGGGACACAATGAAAGCAGTGCTAAGAAGAAAGTTCTTAGCACTAAGTGCCTACATAAAGAATTTGGAGAAATCTCACACTAGTGAGTTAACAGCACACCTGAAAGCTCTAGAACAAAAAGAAGCAAACTCACCCAGGAAGACCAGATGACAGGAAATAATCAAACTGAGGGCTGAAATCAATAAAAAAAAAAAACAAAGAGAACAACAAAAAATTAATGAAACAAAGAGTTGGTTCTTTGAGAACATCAACAAGATAGACAAACCTTATCTAAACTAACCAAAAGGCAGAGAGAGAATATCCAAATAAACAAAATCAGAAATGAAAAGGAGGACATAACAACAGACACTGTGGAAATCCAGAGAATCATTAGACTTGTACTCCACAAAATTGGAAAATCTAAAAGAAATGGACAATTTTCTGAATAGGTACCACATACTAAAATTAAGTCAAGACCAGATAAACAATTTAAATAGACCTATGACCACCAAGAAAATAGAAGCAGTCATTTAAAGTCTCCCAGACAACAGCAGCAGCAACCAAAAGCCCAGGGCCAGATGGTTTCAGTGCAGAATTCTACCAGATTTTCAAAGAGCTAATACCAATACTCCTCAAACTGTTCCACACAAGAGAGACAGAAGGAACATTGCCAAACTCTTTTTATGAGTCTACAGTTATCCTGGTACCCAAACCACACAAAAATGCAATAAAGAAAGAAAAGAAAATTACAGACCAATCTCCATCATGAATGTTGATGCAAAAATACTTAAGATACTAGCAAACCTAATCAAAGAACACATAAAAAAAATCATCTACAATGATCAAGTAGACTTCATCACAGAGATGCAGGGATGGTTCAACATGTGAAAGTCTGTCAATGTCATCCACCATATAAACAAAATCAAAGAAAAAAATCATATGATCATCTCATTAGATGCTGAAAAAAACCTTTGACAAAATTCAGTTCCCCCTCATGATAAAGGTCTTGGAGAGATCAGGGATACAAGAACATACCTAAACATAATAAAGGCGATACACAGCAAACTGACAGCCAACATCAGACTAGACGGAGAGAAACTCAAAGCAATTTCACTAAAATCAGAAACAAGACAAGGTTGTCTACTCTTTCGACATCTATTCAATATAGTACTCAAAGTTCTAGCTAGATTAATAAGACATAAAATGGAGGTCGAGGGGATACAAATTGGAAAGAAGTCAAACTTTCATTTTTTTTGCAAATGACCCCAAGCATTCTACCAGGGAACTCCCACAGCTGATAAACACCTTCAGTAACATGGTAGGATGCAGGATTATCTCAAAAAATCAGTAGCCCTCCTATATACAAATGAAAAATGTGCTGAAAAAGAAATTAGAGAAACAAACCCCTTTACAACAGCCACAAATTATCTTGGAGTAACTCTAAACGAGCAAGTGAAAGACCTGCATGACAAGAACTTTAAGTCTTTGAAGAAAGAAACTGAAGAAAATATCAGAAAAGGGAAAGATCTCCTATGCTCTTGGATAAGCAGAATTACCACAGTAAAAATGGCAATTTTACCAAGAACAATCTATAGATTCAATGCAATCCCCATCAAAATCCCAACACAATTCTTCACAGACCTCTAAAAAGCAATACTCAACTTCTATGGAAAAACAAAAAAACCAGGAAAGCTAAAATAATTATGCACAATAAAGGAACTTCCAGAGGCCTCACCATCCCTGATATCAAGCTCTACTATAGATCTATAGTAATAAAAACAGCTTGGTACTGGCATAAAAACAGACAGGTGTATCAATGGAATCAAATCAAAGACCCTGACATAAATTCACACACCTATGAACACTTGATTTTTGACAAAGAAGCCAAAATTGTACAATGGAAAAAAGAAAGCATCTTCAACAAATGGTGCTGGCATAACTGGATGTCTACATGTAGAAGAATGTGTGCAAATAGATCTTTATCTATTGCCATGTAGAAAACTCAGGTCCAGTTGGATCAAAGACCTCAACATAAATCCAGTCACACTGAACATGATAGAAGAGAAAGTGGCAAGCAATCTTGAACACATTGGCACAGGGGACTACTTCCTGAATATAACACCAGTAGCATAGACACTGAGATCAACAATTAATAAATGGGATCTCCTGAAACTGAAAAGCTTCTATAAAGCAAAGGACACTGTCAATAAGACAAAACACAAGTCTACAGAATGGGAAAAGATCTGCATCAGCTTCACATCTGACAGAGGACTGATCTCCAAAATATATAAAGAACTCAAAGAACTAGACATAAAAATACCAAATAATCCAATTAAAAAGTGGTGTACAGATCTAAACAGAGAATTCTTAACAGAAGAATCTCAAATGGCCAAAAGACATTTAAGGAATTGCTCAATGTCCTTAGTCATCAGGGAAATGCAAATCACAATGACTCTGAGATATGATCTTAAACCTGTCAGAATGGCTAAGATCAAAAACACTGATGACAGCTTATGTTGGAGAGGATGTGGAGTAAAGGGAACACTCCTCCACTGCTGGTGGGACTGCAAACCTATACAATCACTTTGGAAATCAGTATGGCGGTTTCTCAGGAAATTGGGATTCAGTCTGCCTCAAGATCCAGTGATACCACTGCTGGGCATATAGTCAAAGGGTGTTCATTCATACCATAAGGACACTTGCTCAACTATGTTCATAGCAGCATTATTTGTAATAGCCAGAACCTCAAAGCAACCTAGATGCCCCTCTCCTGAAGATTAGATAAAGAAAATGTGATACATTCACACAATGTAGTACTATTCAGTTGTAAAAAGCAATGACATTATAGAATTTATAGGCAAATGGATGGAAATAGAAAAAAAAATCATTCTGAGCGAGGTAACCCAGACCCAGAAAGACAAACATGGCATGAGTATTCATAAGTGGATATTAGATGTAAAGCAAAGGATAACCAGGCTACAATCCACAGCCCTAGATACACCAGGTAACAAGGAAGACTCTAAGAGGGACCCATAGATTGTCCTGGGAAGGGAAAATAAATGAGATTTCCTGGGTAAACTGGGGGTGGGGGAAGGTAAAGGGGGAGGGGATGAGGGAATGGGAGCATGAGGGATCAGGATGGTTAAGTTGGGGGAGGGACAGAGAGGGAGAGCAATGAGAGAGATATCTTGATAGAGGGGACCATTATTGGGTTAGGGAGAAACCTGGTGCCAGGGAAACTCCCATAAATCCACAAGGATGACCCCAGATAAGATTCCTAGCAATAGTGGAGAGGGTGCCTGAACTGGCCTCCTCCTGTAATCAGATTGGTGACCACCCTAATTGTTATCATAGAACTTTTATCCAGTAACTGATGGAAGCAGATACAGAGATCCACAGCCAAGCCCTGGGCTGAGCTCCTGGAGTCCAGATGAAGAGAGAGAGGAGGGAGTATTTGAGCAAGGGCGGGGGGTGTCAAGATCACGATGGGGTAACCCACAGAGATAGCTGACCTGAGCTTGTGGGAGCTTACTGACTCTAGACTGACTGCTAGGAAGCATGCATGGGACCAACCTAGGCCCTCTGCATACTGGTGACAGTATTGTGGCTTGGTCTGTTTGTGGAGTCCCTAGCAGTAGGACCAGGATCTGTCCCTGGCGCATGAGCTGGCTTTTTGGAGCCCATTCCCTATGGTGAGATTCCTTGATCAGTTTGATGCAGTGTGGAGGAGCTTGGTCCTGCCTCAACTTGATACTCCATGCTTTGTTGACTCACATGGGAGGCCTTACCCTTTCTGAGAAAGGACGTGGGGAAGGAATTCAAGGAAAGGAGGGAAGGGGAAATTGTGGTTAGTATGTAAAATAAAAAAATTAATAAAAAATAAATAAAACCTGTTAAAGTGTAGATTAGAGCAGCCAAAGAGAGAATTCTGGAGATGAAATATAAGTTTGTGGCTACTTCAGACCAAACTGCATAGATTTAAGAAAAGGAAATGATGTATCTCTGAGTTCTAGGCCAGCCTGGTCTACAGAATGAGTTCTATGACAGCCAGGACTACACAGAGAAACTCTGTCTTGGTGTTGGGGTGGGATGGGGTGGGGAAGAAATGAGAACCGTGGACAGAATAAGAAATTCTAGTGTGTGTCTAACGCAAGTCCTAGAAAGAAAATTGGGAAAGGCAGTATTTAAAAATGAGTGTTGAGTATAAAACTGCAACCTAGACATTTCACAATCGAATTAAGTGTTATAGTAACAGGAAAGGTCATAGAATTTAACAAGACATCTGTCCCCTCATTTCTATGGAAGAAGTTGCTAAGTAGTAAGCAGAACACAGATTCCATTTTCTTAATCTAGAAGAGCCTGGAGGAATTTTTTTTCCCACCAATTTGTCTAATCCTGTTTGTGAAGCACCATGCTTACCTCATTTCATGGAATAAAATATTTCTTGCTCTCTACACCCTCTTGCTGTTTGACCCTGCGCTTGCTATCCCGTACTCCCTGCAGGGGAGGGCTTCATACTAAAGTGGACGATGCTGAACCATTTCACGGGAATGCTCACGCATGGGTTACTCAGCACTAATGTCACCTCTGCAGAGACTTCCACATTACCGCTCAGAAACACAGGAGCTTGTTCATGTACACAGACACGTCATGCTGTGCTTAGCTGCAGGACACCAGTCACAGAAGATACACTCTAGTCTACAGACCCCCTAGGCTATCAGATTCCTTTGGTAATTGTCTTTCCAGGCACAAGCCACTGTTAAGATGATTATAAAATACAGACAGGAAGGCACAGCACAATGTATCAAATAGACAAATGGGATCTTTGGCACATGGAAGAGGAAAAAAAAAGCTCTTGACAGGAAATGTCTGCGTGTAGTTGCACAAAATCTGATGTAGGCTGTTTGTTTATTATGGAAAGCATGGAAGAATGAAATTCAGTGATGTGGAGAGGAATAACGTTCTGAATTATACAAGCACCACAGAGTTAAATTTCACCGGAAGCTCTGGAGAGTCCAAAGGTCTGATCAGCCACGAAGCCCTGTAAAACATCAGCAAGTAGGATATCACAGTGTTACTCTTTAGAATAGCGAGGTACCCATCCAGCTTTTACAGAAGTTTGTTCTGTGTACTGCCTCATAAAATGATAAGTAAAATGTACATACGCATGAGCAAAGCCTGGAGCTGGAGAGACACTCTGCCCTGTCACCTGCCCTGGGTACACATTCACAACAGTGCCACCTCTATGACTGTTAATTTGTTTTTCTGAGAAAACGGAAACACAGGCCCATGTGATAACTCTATGAATGTTCTTTTATTTATTTACTGATTATGGTGGGAATATTTGGAAGAGGTTATTCAATGATTGGCATGACTCAAATCCCTTTTCCGAGCTTCAGTGTGCGCCCAGGCACCTCCTACATCACTTCTTGGATTTAACTCCTCTCACGCACATCCTCTTTCAGACTTTAGAGTGTTGACAGCATTTTAGTGTAAGGAGACTACTACTAACAGAACATATTACTATACAATATTAAAATTGCATTAATCCATAGGAATGTGCCAATGTTTAGCGTTTTTTGGTTCTACAAACAGAAACTTTCATAATGTTCAACTAGAAGGTGTAGAATACACATTCCCATTTCAAGTCCTCCCCAAGGGGCTCTGAGTTACTTCTTCTGGCTGATTGTTCTCACTCTATATCACAATGTCTTCTGTCTTCAGGAACTTCACTACTGATTTTCATAGTGTTCACTACTAAGTTTCCCCCAATAAGTTTGAGGTCATTTTTCTTCTTCTGGTCCATTTTTCTCCTTCCCTGCTGGCTTCATCACCCTTCCTCTTCACTTCTGACCTACAAAGTATCTATGCTTATCCCAGTCTGTTCCTGTCTCTACATACCTCCACACTTAGAAGATAGTCACATACACATCTCTGTAAACCAGTGTTTAGCCTTTGTCTTTATTTTAAAACAATAAGGCTGTACACTGTTTATACAGCTCTGACTCCTCCTTATCTCATTTATGAGCACATTTTATAAAACTCATCAAAAACATAGGAGTAGCTTTGCTTCCCACCCTGGAGAGCCATGTGGTTTTCCATATTGTGGATAATGTTTCTTTAGCACACCTGTGGGAGTATTGGTGTCTTCCTTTCCTGGCTTATGAGAACCATTCTGTACATCTCCCCTCAATTTAGCTTTTAGTGAAATCATAACCTCTTCCAAATATTCCCACCATAATCAGTAAATAAATAAAAGAACATTCATAGAGTTATCACATGGGCCTGTGTTTCAGTTTTCTCAGAAAAACAACAACCATAAAATCAGCAACCATAGGACTATGAAAAACACCAAATGCAACTGACGGTTTTTATCTTCACAGGATCAGTTTATCACTATGCAGGTACACATGCTTCTTCCTAAATGTGTATATGTGCATGTGTGTGCATGTGCATGTGCTTGTGATTTCTTCCTTTATGTCCTCTAAGGTAGTGAGTGATTCTCAATCTGTGGGTTGTGACCCCACAGGGCTCATATCAGATATTCTGCGTATCAGCTATTTTCATTACAATTCATAACAGTAGCAAAATTACAATTATGAAGTAGCAACAAAGTAATTTTTATGGTTGGGGTCACCACAACATGGATTAAAGGATCACAGCATTAAGAAAGTTGAGAACCACTGCTCTAATACTATTCTATGATAAATCCTGTAAGTCTCCTTAATTACCAGTCATTATATTTCTAGTAGGCAAATTCCAGGAGATTCATTGCTGAAATGAAGAGCTTGTATTTTATTAATTAAGTGTTTCTTATTTTGAAATGTATATTTTCAAATTTAGCAGATGTAGGATTCTGCTCTAGGATTTCTGCAGCAATATATGCATTTTTCTAGTTTACTGTGATCCTTTCCATCATTAAGCATTATCTTCGTTGCTGAATTGTCTCTCTGACTTCTTTGAAGACTAAGTGTACACCCATATGGTCATCAGGCTCCACGTGGGCTGTTTTTCTGGGAATTGTCAATTCCTATCTTTTTCTTCTGTAGCTTCCAGGTTATTAAATTTCAGGTAACCACCTGCATATATATACTCTTTGTGTTTCAAGGAAGTTCTTTACCAGGTATTCGTATTAAACACTGCATTTATTTATTTATTTTTAATGTGTTTACTTATTTTATGCACATGAGCATGTGTTTGCATGTATGTCTGCAGGTCAGAGAACAGCTTCCTGAGTTGATTATTTTCTACTATCATGTGAGTCCCAGTGATCCAACTCTTGTCATTGGGGTTGCTGGCAAGTGTCTTTAGTCACTGAACCATCTTGCTGGCCCTCAATTTGTTTTTCAAATTGGTGTCACCCAGTCAATCTTATTATGTTTCAAATGTCAAAATATATTTTAGAACATCTATGTTTCTTTTAAAATTTATTATGTGATTGGGTGTTAAGCCTGCTGGAATGTCTGTGTACCATGTGTGTGTCTGGAGTCTTATGGAGACCAGAAGAGAGCATAGGATCCCTGGGACTAGAGTTATAGATTGTTTAAGTTGCCATGTGCATTCTGGGTATTGAACCCAGGTCCACTGGAAGAGCAGCCAGCCTGTGCTCTTAACTGTCAAGTCATGTCTCCAGTCCCCACATATGTGTTTGTTTTTATTGATTGTGAGCACCTCTCCAACTTAGGGTGTAAAGTCTCCTTTTTAAAAGGTTTTGGAGAAGAGTGGAACTAAACATTTTTAGATGACTACCCAGTTTCTTTTGCATTATTACAAAGAGTAGTCAATTTGCTGCAATTCAATGCTGGTCACCTTAAATATTAAAATGAATAGTAGTAACTATTCCAATGGGAGAAAGTGTTGGTCATTAAAGAGAGACCCTACCTTTTACTTGATGACATAATGATATACAGAATTCACAGTATAGCCAATATTAAACCAATAGTGACAAAAAGTTTTTACTAGTTTTACATCTAAATATGATATTAATGATGGGCAGTTACAGGTAGAAATGTAATACTACTTAGTAAGCAAAAAGAAAAAAAGAAAAAAAAACAAGCAAACAAAAACTTTCCAGAACAGCCACTTTTCCAGTAATCTATGTAAATATTTTTTGATTAAGTCAAAATTAATAATCTATTTAGTCATTGCAAAAATAAAAATCTTCATGAAATTTTATGATAAAATTATCTCAAAGATTACCCATACTCATGAGGTCTTCATACAAATTAAAAATTCAGTT
Organism: Peromyscus melanophrys; assembly: GCA_902168415.1. NCBI lineage: Eukaryota > Metazoa > Chordata > Mammalia > Rodentia > Cricetidae > Peromyscus > Peromyscus melanophrys. The sequence continues at coordinate 29,884 of CABHPR010128977.1, forward strand.
TCATTACATATGAGATGCCATATAAAAGAAAGATGAGCAAGCTGCACAATGCTAAAGTAGTAAAGAAACATACAAAATATATTTTATTATAATCTTTAGGAATTAAAAATTCAGATTTCAAAGTGAATTAGAACAGTATGAAGAAAATGATGATGAAGGAAATAATACTTCTGAAAGTGATGATGTGGAGCTAATGACAGACATGGTATTCCCTCTTCCTGTTTAAAGGTGTGCAATGTGCATAATCATTATTAAATATCAGCAATGCTCATAATTGAAAGCAATATTTTGGTAGCCTCTTTTTCTTCCAGCTGATCATTAGACCAGTATATGAAGTGTTTGCATATTCCAATGGGAGAAAGTATTGGTTGTTAAAGAGAGACCTTACCTTTTACTTGATGACATAATGATGTACAGAATTCACAGTGTAGCCAATATTAAACCAATAGTGACAAAATTTTTTTTACTAGTTTTACATCTAAATGATGATATTAATGATTGGCAGTTACAGGTAGAAATGTAATATTGTTTCAAGTATGTATAATAAATATTTGTGTAATATTTAAGAGTGCAACACATTTTTCATAGTGATGTTTTAATTTTTAGATTAACAATAATAATTAGAGTTGAGATTTATTGCATGGAAATATTTTAAGATATTTTTATATAAGGTAAATTTTCTTATTCACAATAATCTTCAGATACAGGAAATGTTTTTTCCAGAATTGAGGAATGAAACAACTAGATAATATTAAGTAAAAGTAAAAGCCACAGAAAGCATAAGTGGTATGGTCAAACCCAACGAATTGCCATGACCTCTTAACATTCCTAAATAGAATCTGTCATCTAGGTTTTTAAATAACATATGAATGAATGTTCTACAATCACTAGAGTAAATATTAAATAATTCAAATCAAAATTCTTTGAAAAATTTACAATTAGTGTTTCTATGAAGTTAATGTAATTATATTTATAGTTCAATGTTTAATTGTCTACATTAGCCTTTCAGTAATGTTGTATTCAGAAGTACTAAAAAATGACAAAGAAAAAATGCAAAATATAACTTAGAAAAAATTACTGTTTTAAGCAGTACCAGTCTTGGATAATAAATACGTTCTTGACTTAAAAGCCTAAAGCCTTTTAAAAGACATCAAGGCAAAAATAAAATGGACATTGCTCCTGATTACTAATTTGATTAAAACTTTTGAAAACTTTGAGTTCCTTATGACCATGATAACAAATTCATTTATAGAATGCATTTGCTCCAAGTACTATATAGAAAACAAAACCACATGTGTAGTTTATTTAAAACCACAATCTTTTGAGAGCATTGAAATCTATAGAGGAGCCCTTATGAATAGCATGTGTTGAATTTACAAAACACATTCACAGATGCTTTCCTATGATCTATGATCTGTGAATATATCCCTTTGTATTTTAGTTTAATGACTCTGAAGAACACGCTTATATGAAGCTTTGGGTCTTTGCATTTGCTGAATGATGGAAAAGAGACTGCTGGATTTAATAGATTATTCTAGAAATGAGGGAAAGGAAGATGAGGCAGGAGAAGGAGAGGAGGTGGGAAGATGGAAGAAAGGATGGAGGGAGAGGGAGCAGGGAGGGAGAAGGGAGGGAGGAGGGAGGGAAGGAGAGATTTTTTTATAGGGAAGTGTTTGTGTTTTACTTTTTATAATTAAATTTTTTTGATGATTTCATTCATAAGTAGTATATTTTAATCATTTCCCTTCCTTCCTCTTCCCCTCCTCCTACATTTTCACCATACCCCCTCTTGAATTCATGGCCTCTTCTTTATCACTGTTACAGATATAATCATATAGGTGTAAATATACAGCCTACCGAGTCGATTTAATGTTCCTTATATGTACATGTGTTTAATGCTGACCACTTGGGGTTGGATAAATGGGGAACATCACTGAAGAAAACTGACTCTCCCTTTCTTAGCAGCTGTTGATGGCCTGTCGTTCTTTAGAGGTGAGTCCTCATGAAACTCCATCAACCCCATTAATGTGTCAGTTGATATAGCCATTATGTAGTTCTTGTTTACTCAACCACATATCTAGCCTGTATACCTTACCTGGCTTATCAACAGCGCTTCATTACAGGAATACTAACTCTGTTAAGTAGTCCTTGGTATCCACAGTCATCAGAAGTCTACCTCTTCTACAGTCCTTGAAAAATTCTTAAACTCAATATAGGATGCTCTGTGTTTCCCAGAATCCCATAAATTATGTAAACTGAGTAGGTCCTTTTAGTCCTTGGACCAGCTTTCTAAAATCTTTGCTGTCACTATTGTTATTTTCCAGCTATTTACAGTTTCAGATACACATTTCCTAGGTTGTTATAAATTCTTTGATGCCAAAAGTATGTTTCATTTGTCTCTTAATTCCTAGAAGAAGATATGAGGTAAAATGGTATTACAAGTAGACCTTTATTAAATAGATGATTAGACATATTTGCTTGGGAATAAAACTAATTAAAAAATTCTAATAATTACTTTTGGGTGATTCTTGGAGGAAAAGTAATAAAGGAGAAAAACTGCAGGAACATGATTAGCCATCCTGGGTCCTTGTTTTGACTCTCACTAAACCTCCATAGCCTTGGAGTAGACAGGAAGTTTCCTTGAACTAAAATTATGTTCTTGGTAAAATAAGGATGTTTACTTTGATATCAGTACCCTTGCTCTCTAGTTTTAAAGTTAAATGAAAATGGGGACCAATAAACAATAATGAATGTAGGAAATAATTAATAACTGTAGTCAGACAATTTCCTGTAAGCAGTATTTGTGAATGAATAATTCAAAAGTATATATCAGAGTAAAATAATGCTCAACTTATTTTTTGGATAATCATCTTATGTAAAATAGCTTGAAAACTTCTTGATTTTATATATTTTAAGTTATTATGCCCATCATTGTTCTTACTGACATTATGCCTGAGATAATTAAGTTCTAAGGAAGAAAGGCCATCTTTGGCTCACAGTTTCAGACATTTCAGCCCATTGGCCTGAGGGTAGGAATTGCTTCATGTCGGGGAGTATATGATGGATCAAGTTTCTCACCACCTGATGGGAAGGAAGGAAGGAAAGGAGACAGAGTCCTGTCTTCCTCCTCAGTAGCTGCCCTAGTTATCTAACTTTCCTCTACTATGTCCCATACATTGAAGGTTCTGCCACCTTCCTATAGAACCTTTAGCACATGATCTAGTGGGTGACAATTCCAAACTACAGTAGTCATATGTTAAAACAAGTCATAAATTCTGCAGTATCCATCTTCTCTTTATGTAAACTTTAAATGGTAAGAATTGAAAAGGCCCAATATTCAATAGACCTTGGGCCCGAACAAAGCTCTTTTTTTTTTTTTTTTGGTTTTTAGAGACAGGGTTTCTCTGTGTAGCTTTGCGCCTTTCCTGGAACTCACTTGGTAGCCCAGGCTGGCCTTGAACTCACAGAGATCTGCCTGGCTCTGCCTCCCGAGTGCTGGGATTAAAGGCGTGCTCCACCACTGCCCGGCCAAAGCTCTTTTTATAAATGTTTTCCTTTACTTTTAGATTTGACAAGCTGTCTTAAATGTTTTACCCCTCTTTCCCACTGATGCTTAGAAACAATTGAGTCAAGGGTAAAAACAGATGAAGAACAGAGCATCAGTTTTATTATTTATTATTATGAATATTATGCATTATATAATATTCAAAATATTAATTGTTGAATACTGGTTTTATAGTCCTTATAATGTTAGATAAGTAACAGCAACATTCTAGAATTAGTCAAAAGTTTTCAGCAATGCATAGACAGTGGTAATAATCAGTGGCTCTTTTCTGTACAAAAGTGGACAGAAGGATGGGCCTTTTTATTCCTTGTTTCTTCTCCCAAAGATTCTTTAATTTTAATTACTCGGTCATATTGAGTTTATGACTCATGGGACATGATGTGGCATTTCCACACGTGCACACATTCTTCTTTGTTTCCATTCACCTTTGCCAGTATCATCTCTTACTTTCCCTTTCTCCCTGGCACTCAGTCATGCAGCGTTTCTTGTTCCTGAAACAGCAATGATGAAGAAGGTAGGATGGAGTCCATGTTTCATGTTAACTGATCATTGTTCACTGGAACGAGATGTAAGTAGTTAGGAATATTATTGATCTAGATACCATCACCTTTCACTACCAGGTATGTGCAAAAGCACTTATAATAGTAATTTTTAAAAGGCAAATCCAAGAACATCTATGGTCTTCATGAAAACAGAGGAGTGCAAAATATGACTGGATAACTTTGCAGAGTCAGAGCTGAGATTTCTGGTAAATTCTTTCATTCTCCTTCTCTCCTCCCTCTCTTAATGGTTCACTGAACAGAATCAGCAGCAGCAACAAATAACTCAGTAACACCAGTGGTGGCCACATAGTACTCAGAGCCATCCCCACCATGAGTCATCTTCACTCAAAAGTCTATCATTTCGGGCTGCATTGAGGGCAGTTCTTATGGCAGAAGATGTAAATAATAATTTAAAAGCTAAACTTGAGTACTACCAGGTCAAATCAACCGTTAACATACTTTTGTTTTTAGCTTTTGCTGTATGTTCTAATCATTCACTTGTTTGCTCTTTGGATTTTATGAACAGAAAATTGGGTAATCATATTTTTCATTCCATATTATATGTCCATGTAAAAATCACCTTCTTTTACTTGAGTATTTCCCTTTCATTTTTCATAGTCTGTCTTATCTCCTCTAAATCAATGGGTTTGACTTGTTTCACTCAACGTAAGTAGAACTTTCTAGAAAATTTTGCTTTTTTATGTAAATGAATTTGTTTATATAAGCAATATTAGATGATAAATCTCATTTCATTTATCTTTTTTCTTCTGTTTTTACAAGTGCATGTTGCTAGGCACCATGAGCTATTTTTATCATGCTGAATCCATTTCCAGCATTTACAGATTGGAACATTTTGGATTCAAATCTAGACTATTGGCTTCTCTTTGAGTCTACATTCCTGCATAACAAACAATCATGGGGATTTTATCCACTGCTGTTTTTATGGGGAAAAATGCATTCTGTTTTACCCTTAGGTAATTACCCTTGTAATTCCTTACTTCTCCCCTGTAAGCGTTTAGATTCATAGTTCTTTGAAACTATGAAACATGAATGTGGCCCATGGTCCATTGCAGCCTGTTAAACTTTTACATTTTTTCCCTCTTCAACCTGTCATTTTCCACACCACTAAGCCTTCAGTTAGTCTCCAGCTGCCAATCCTCTTCCTTATTATTAACAAGTTTTTGTCTAAATGCAAAAGATGATGCTTCCATTCTTTTCTGATTCCTTTAACTTTACCATTACTCAAATGTATACATGTGTCCTGATTTATGAGATATGACTTCCTTTGTAGTCTCATTTCCTTTATTTGCCCAGTAACTCTGTCTTTCTTACTCCTCTACACCCTCAAATAGTAGTACTTTCTAAAAGCAGGATTTTTTCCATTGTCAGAATATCTCCCAGACATTGTTTTTGTAGAGGAAACTCTACACTCACTATTTGACTGGTTTATTTCTTGGCATCCAACCTTGTATCTCTGCCATGTAGTTACTTCTCACTTGGTTTATGTATTGATTCCTTCTCCAAGGATAAAACTTTACATTTTTTATGTCCAGCTTTCTATCTATTCAGACCCACCTTCTAGTGTTTTTATAGCTTTAATTTCTTTAACAGCACTTAGCATAAAATAGGGCCAATATTTTATACTTGTTCAAAGAATACATAGGTAAACAAACATCAACAGGAACTTGGATTTTGCGATCAATATTGCTTAATGCTGAAGAGAATAAGAATTTGACTACAAGGCCAGAGAGATGACTCACCGGGTAAAAGTTCTTCATCAAGCCTGATGACCTGAGTATAATTGGCCAGAATCCACACGGTGCAAGGAGAGAGCTGACCCTTGGAATCTGTCTTCTCACTTCTGCGTGCATGTCTTGGCACCACCCCACAAAAGGAGAAAATAAGTTGTCATAGAAATAGTTAAAGTTTAAAGAACGTTTAACTCCATTAGTACTCAAGCCACTTTTGAATAGAGACATTAATCATGAGGCAAACTTCTTACACATTTGTCACTCTTCTTGAATAATGTCCACAATTTTAATCCAAGTTAAATTATTCACGTTCAGTCATTGGGTACATGGACCTTTAAAGCAAACACAAGATGCTGCAACATGCCTAGACATTGGATGATCCGTCATTTTCTTTAAAGTAACTTTGGGGGCTTGATTTTCCTTTAGATTTTAATTTGACTTATGAACCTTTTAACTTTTGCCTGGCTTTCTTTTTCCTGGAATGAAAGAACCGTCAAACAGTCAGCCATAAGGTGTCACGTAACCTAGCCAGGACAGTCTCCTGGTCCTCAGAATACTTAAAATCAATTAATATTCACTTGTCTATTCTCCTGAGATCATTGAAAGTGTTGGATATCCACAGTCTCCCTGCTGAGATTCATCTGACCTTGAAATAACAAGCATCACCAGGAAAGAACGCATCTGACACATTGGAACTAAAAAGGAGAAATGAAGAAAGGAAGGAAAGAAGAAATGAAAGAAAGATAAAGGGAAAAGAAAGAAAAGCAAGCCTAAGACATGATAAGATTCTATTGACTTTCTTAAAAGAGTTCTATGGACTTGACAATTTCACATTAAAATTTAATCATTTCTGAGGTCAGATTTGATTTGTCTATTCACTAATCAGGCAATAAATTAAGAGAGCTGAGGATGCAGCACAGTGATTGTGTGCTTGCCAAGCATGTGCAAGGTCCCTCAGTTCTGCAAAATAAAGAAGAGTAAAGTAAATCTGATGTATCTTAAAGATGCCAACCCATGCAGTTCAGTGCTCTTTGCCTCTCATTCTTTGTTTGGCTTTCTCAGCAGTACCTGTTGCGAATGTCTACCCTTCATGTTTTATCTCCTTTTGGAACTATACTCTCTATTTGTGGGGAATGGCTCGAATGAACAGATTCCCTAAGGTTTTATTTATGTTGATATGTATTATTGTGTTAGGAATACTGACATTGGACAAAGGAACTTGTAAAGAGCTAGCAGTTCTCAAGAATGACCCTATGTGATAGAGCTTAAATGTTGGCCTTGCTGGTGAGGAGTGGCAGGGATAGATTGATTTGGGTCTGAGTAAGTCTTTGTAGTACACATCAAATCAAACCAAGTTAACCTACCATAGTGGACTAGCCCTGAGGAGAATAAAAGAGGTTACTGCTTTCCTGGAGCACAGTCATTTTTCCTGTTGGGGGAAGGGTGAGATCTGGAATTAATATGCTCTCCGCCAAGTTCTGAACAGTTGGCTCCCTCTTCACAGCATGTGGATATGTGTGTGTGACTTTATTTAATATTCTCTACTTACACTTCTGCTGTGCACTGTGTGTAGAATCTCCTTTGGACTAGTTATTCTCTATGCAACTCATTCAATAAAGCATCTTCAAATTTTCAATTTCACATGAATTAATTTATAGTATATAAATTATATACACAATTTAAATTATATATATATATAACTGTCACATAGTAAGAGTCAATATATATTAGATCATGTCATTGCAAAAGTCAGTGTCATTTATATACTTGTCTTTTAGAAATGGAAATACAAACATTTATATATAGAACATATAAATAATATGAACTAGATAAACATTTGTTTAAAAAATTAATAAAGCACCATCATGTATAACCTAAAAAACGTATGAGAAATCAACTAATATATAATATGTATAGAATTTTGACATCATGAGATTACTTGTAATTTAAGAGGAACACATGGACTAGCCTTAGGTAGGGGGCACCGGCCAGATGACTTCAAGCTATCTTTCGTAGACTAGGTTCTGGTTACTTGGCCCTGACATTTCACTTCTATAGGTTTCAGCTTTTCAAAGTACTATTAAAGGAGAGATTGACACAGATGTTATTTGTAATTTGGTATTAAAAAATGAAAAAGGACAAAAGCAATTCCTATAGAGTACTAAGGATTTTAATCCTTAAGTGGTCTCTAGCTGGGTCAAGTTGCTGGTGTGATGGCTGAAGGTTAAGGATCCTGTTCTGCTTATTCACTTTTCACCCATTTCCTTCACCTGGAGATCATATCTGGCTATTCCAGCAGAGCTTTGTAAGTTGCAAGCCAAGAAAGTCAAGCATTCAGGTTTGTGAGCATCCTTATCATTTCAGCATCTAGTTCTGGCATTCCCAGGCCTGCTCACAACAGCTGTCTCGACATTGTTTTGAATAAGCGGCTTCTGCTGTATGAGAGGTCATGTCCTGAAGTCAGACCTATGCTTGTTCTGTCCGCACACACCACTACATTAAGAAATTAATCTCACAGATTACTTGGGACTCCTTTCTAACACATTCTGTAAGTTTCTGAATGGCACTTTAGGAGAGTGGATAAGATCGAAAATACATGACACCATGATAACAAATGTGTTGGTGATTGCTATAGTAAGTCTTTGGACTTTAAAAGCAGCAGTATGCCTCTGGACATGGCTGCCATTTCTCAAAGCATGGATCGTGCAGTACCTGCCAGATTGTTGGCACGATTCTGTAACCACTGTTGATAGACTTTAGTTCTTAGCCAGAAAATAACAGCCTTCAACTAAGGTTTACAAATGCGAGTCTGACAGTAAATCTATTACCAAAGCCACCTGTAATTCAATGTAAAGAAACCTTCCAAGTTGAAATATGACTTCAGCAGAGCCACAGGGTGTCATGGGCTCTTTCCATATTCTAAGAAAAAAGAAAACACAACAATTTTATTCCTAGCTTTCCTTTGTTGTAAAAGCGAGACAAGGATGCCATGTACTCATCTCAATTTCAGAAATATTCACAAAGCTTGTGAATTAATGATGTAAGTCTGTAGCTGGAGATTCCTACAGTCCCACGGGGGCCTGCAGCCACTCAGACCCAAGTAAACATTTATATTGCTTATAAAGTCTATGACCATGGCAGGCTTCTTGTTATCTAGTTCTTATATCTCAAATTAACCCATTTCTATTAATTCTATAAGTTGCCACATGGTTTGTGGCTTACCGGTACTTTACATCTTACTTCTCATGGCGGCGGCGGCTGGCAGCATCTCCTGACTCAGCCTTCAACTTCCCAGAATTCTCCTGTCTGCTTATCCCACCTATACTATACTTCCTGCCTGGCTACTGGCCAATCAGTGCTTTATTTATCAATCAATCAGAGCAACACATTCACAGCATACAGAACGACATCCCCAGCATAAGTCCTAATGTTTCAGGTGATATTTTATTAATGGAGGACGCAACAGATTCTGTGGGTATGCTAACAGATGTCTAGTGAAGAACTGTGGAAGTTAGACATCTTAAGAAATTGTATTACTAATGAGGAGTAGCCCTGGAATGAGGTCTTTTTGAAGATGCGTGGGGACCCTGGGAAGACAAATGGCTTTGTGCTTTTGAGTGGAATGCGGTTTGCTCTCTTTTTCCCACCATAAAAACCAAGCATTGCTTCCTCTTTTTAAGACCCCTCGAATCTGCTTACCCCCCAAACTGACCATGTTCTCTTACTTCTTTTTTTTATGTTCCTCTCATACCCAGCACATGTTGATTATAAAATTCTACTTAACTGGTTCCCTGGTTTTGGGCAATTATTAGAACAAAACACACCACTTTTCTCAATATACTGTGATGCTCTATAATATATGATATGATATAGCATTTCTCATTACTATGATTTGAATTTTTGCTCTCCCTTCTCCCAAAGCACATATCTGTAATATAACACAACGATGGGAAATTGAGGTCATGAGAGAATTCCTGCCTCATTCTCTCTCTCTTCTTGACTTTGCCATGTGAGAATACAGTGTTCCTTTCCTTCAGAGAATGTAGCAAAAAACACTCTCCTCAGATGCTGATGTTCGACCTTGGAATTCTCATCCTCGGGAACTGTGAGAGGGTGAGCTTCTACTTCTCACTTGTTACTCAGGATCAAATATTCTGCCACAGCAGTGCGGGAATGACCCAACACATTCATTCTATTTAATATTCCTAGGAAATGACTCCTTTGGCTATTGAATGCTCCACACATATAATAGAAAGCTTTGTTTTACCAGCCTCTGAGTATTGGGCATTTTGTTTCTTCACTGTTACAGATAACAGGCAGCTCAAAGTTTAAATATTAAAATTCGCTAGCATTTGACCCTTGTTTCACAAGCATTTTACCAATGACTTTTAATGCAGATCCTCACAGGGTACTAATTGGAACACTAATCAAAATGACCTTGTTCAGAAGGTGGAATATTCTTGCAGTCTAATTATTAATTTGCCATCTTCTTGGCAACTGAAAGGACATCAAAGAGCCAAAAGAAATTTGCTTTGGTTTATTGGTTTTTGTGTTTGTTTGTTTGTTTGTTTACTTATCACTATTTTTATTGTCCAGTATTTTTTCAAAGCTTTTCTGAGCTGCTCGTTGAGGGTGTACATCTATAAGCAGACCTCTCAAAGTTAATTAACTGTGTCATCCTAATATACTCCACATATATTAAAGAAATAATACACAAAGGGAAGGACTTCTTCATCACAAATAGGAATAAACAAAACAAGCAACAACAACAACCAAAAACCAAATGAAAGAGACACGAGACCCAAGCCACTTTGTCCCCATAAGTCTATTTATCTATTTCAAGCATGACTGTCACAGAGAGGACACATCTCTTTATGCCTTGAAAAGGACCATATGCTTTAACATGCGAGCTTCCAGAAGGTCAGCATGCACAGCACTTCTGAGCAACGCTGCCTCACATAGGGCTCCTTGTGCTGGAGCCAGGAAACCTGCTCTTAAGGACCCGAGGGGACTGTGAGCCTTTTCTGCTGGATCAAGCTTCTAGTATCAGTTTCACTGTTTCTGGCCTTGGCAAAACCTGGAGCAGACTGCAGGCTGGAGTGTGCTGGCATGCTGGAATCGCGCTGCCATCTGTTCGGATTTTTCAACTTCCTCAGGTCCCTCTACTTACCAGCTTGCCTCTGCCTAAAGTTACAAAAAACATGGAATCTAAATAATTTTATCTTTAATGGTACTTACCTTTTCTAGGAAAATTATACCATAGAGCATCAGTAATGTTAAAATAAATTGTTATTGTAAAGGAACCGTGAAAACCATTGGCATAAAATATTTAATATATTGATTAACATGTCAGAGAAAGTTGTAGTCTCAGTACCTTTCTTAATGAATGGATTAAAAAAAGAGAAAGCTTATGTATTGTGAAGCTGCCTTGGAAAAGACAGGTGCCTCCACTCTCCGTTGCTCGTTACTTTTTTGTTAAGTATTTTGGCTTCATATTGAAATATCCTGAAAGTATTTATACTTATTACTGGAACTATTTATTTCTAATTTGGACTATATTGTCTTGCACAGAAGCTGGAAACCAACAGCTCCATTGAGAAGAGAATCACTGTCCTTTATACTATCTAAAATAATTGTCAAAGTCTAAAAACATTTAGCTATTCGAGAAAGGATATATTTGCATTAACATAATAATTTTACTTCTGTTACTGATGACACATATGTAAGTGCTGCTCTTCCATGTATTTTCCCAGAACTCTTCAATGCATTGCGAAAAACTGCCAGAAGGGTTACATCTGAAACACAGAGAGCCAGAAGAAGCAGGAAGGCGGAGATAGTGCAGGTGGATTACAGAGCAAGTAAGCGTACGGTGAGACCTGGAGCTGTACACAGGAGTTCCCCACCACAGTCAGCAGATATTTAAAAAGCATTAATAAGCCACTCCACTGAACTGCTAGACAAAGACATAGTGACCGGCTTAACACACTGCAACGGGATGAGGCTAGGGCTCAATTAGAAACAAGCCCAGAATCCATGAGAAAATCCTGCGTCACCATCAGCTGCACGCTCACATCATTTCAGGTTTATTACAAAGAATGCCTTGAGGCCACAGAAAAACCAACTCAAATTAAATTAAAAGGTGATGAAAATTCTGAAGACGGTTAAAGCTGTATTTTTCCATTCCTCGTGGAACTAAGGAGGGCAATAAGAAAAAAATCACACTGAATCCCTTAGCTATTCTGACCATTCCTTAGTAATTTGCGGCAAGAGTTTATAATTTTGGCTTTAGCCCTGAAGGCAACTACCTGATGGAAATGCAAATATGACCAATCCCTTCAATGCTTCCACCTGCTAACTTGTGTGGTAAGAACTCCACGAACACTGCACTTTTGTCTAATGCCGTGATGTTCAAAGTACATTTACTCTACTTTCCTCTACTCTGGCCACCATTGATTTGATATTTCTAGTCTTGTGTCTGTCTGTGGAAGATGAAGGAGGATCGATGGATTGTGTGTGGAGCATTTCTACAGGGTCAGATCTGAGGACAGTTCACATAGAGCTCAAGGAGATGGTCTAGTACAACTGAAAAAAAAAA
>CABHPR010128978.1:0-29329 GCA_902168415.1 Peromyscus melanophrys
GGGGGGGGTTGCCAGACTTGCCCTACAAGCATGTTCACCCACTGAGCTATCTCATTTCCCATAGCAATAGATTTAAATTAAAAGTATAAGTTAAAATAGGGACGATACTTAGTTATAACTCAATATAACTGGCTTATTAGTAAACTTGTCTTGAACGAATGGCCATGGCATTCCCAGGATTACTGAACAGAAGCCCTGTTCTGCAGAAACAACAGGCATGGGGAATTCCCACCAGACAACAGCGACCACACCCAGAGTATCAGATGCAATGTGACAGTCTCACGGCACCGCAGTGGTGTCTCAGCACTCAGCATGGTTTGTACGAAGGCCCCCACTTACATCAGGAAGCAAGAGGAAGACTTGAGATGGACGATTTCAAGACTCAGGAGTGAGAAGGTGACTGATTATTTCAGAATACAAACCTAATCCAACCAAAATTTCCTTCAGCACACAGATACACACTGTGGCGAATCCAGGCAAAGAGAAGACACTATTAAGTAGGAATGATTGATTAAGCCACAGAAAGATAGGAAGGGAATAAGAATTCATATCACAAAATGATAGAAGCTAACCTGAAAGAACAATACATTGCTTGATTCTAATGATAAGATGTTCTGGAAAAGACAAAAGTACATAGACATTAAAATAAAGCAATGGTTTTCTGGGATCAGTGAGACCAGAAAGAAGACAAATAAGGAGAACAGAAGTTTCAGAGTAGTGAGTGGATTGTACAGAGGTGAAGTAACCCATTGCACCTTTCCTCAGATCCCAGAATGTATAGTAAAATGTGAGGCTCCAGGAGGACTATGGGCATGGATGACTGTGGTCTCAGCAGTAATAGCCACTCATGGTGCCTTGGGGATTGATAAAAAGAAATGACATTTATTTCCATGTCCAAAAGGGCCAAGATGGAAGTGTGGGCCTTTTGCTTATTCTTCTGTGAACATAGAAAAAGAAGGAACAAATTCTAAACAATTAGAGTGTTTTAAGAAAAAAAAATCTATATATAAAAAGAAGGGGGAGAGAGAAAATGATGGAAGCCTGGAAGCCAGCACATTGGAAAGATTGAGAGGAAATCAATTCTCACAGATGAAAAGCAAGGCACTGGAAAGAGTATTTGCAGCTGTGAGGTCCAGAAGCAACCTTGTCTGGAGTCAGCAAGTGTGGATTTTACCTTCTTCAGTGGTCAGTAGTGTGTGTGTGTGTGTGTGTGTGTGTGTGTGTGTGTGTGTGTGTGTGACATTTTTAAAGAATTTTTTATTTTAAATTACATGCATATGTATATGTGTATGCATGTGGGTGTGCCATGTGTATATGAGTAAGGATGCCCTTGGAGACCAGAACCTTTGGATGCCCTCAAGCTGGTGGTTTTGAGCTGTCTGACGACAGTGTTCTGAAAGAGCAATGTGTACTCGTAACCAGTGAGCCATCTCTAGCTCCAGCCAGCAATGCATAATTTAAAATTCTTTCTGTGTATGATGTGAAACTGTATTACAGGTGAAAAGACTTTTCCTCTCATGACCTTATTTATAAACACAAACCCTTTTTGTAATATCCCACACAAAGTCATACAAGACCAAACTTATTTACTTATATTTCCCTCATTTATTCTTATGTGACAATTAATGTATATCATTTTAGCATAACGTTATTTGAAACAAACAACAAAAAGGATTCTGCATGTTATTATTAAACATTTCTTCTGATGTCCTATTAACAGGACAGACAATAAATGGACAGTAACTAAACATATGCAGTATATTTCATAATAAGGCTGTAATAAGCATCTGTAGAGAGCCTTTGTGATGATCAGAGTGGGTGGTGGTGGTGGTCTGCCATTGTAAAGAAGCAGAGGAATGTGAGGGAGGAAGGGAGCCAATCTTTTGAAGACAGATTTGAATAGACAGTGTTACAAGCAGAGACAAGGGCAAAGGCCAGAGTGGCTGGTGCAGTTGGATGGAGGGTGTTTTGAGATCCGGTGGGGAGATAAGCAACAGAGTGGAGCTTGAAGAGCATGATAAAGCGTTTGGATTTCTTCTGTCATAGAGATTACGGTAGGTCTGAGGAGTGCTTAGGCAGGGTGTTGACACAATCGGACTTGTGTTGTTTAATAGATGACTCTTCCTGCAGCTTGCAAAACTGGCGATAGGTAGATGAGTGAAATCAAAGGGTAGGGACAACTGTGGTGACCACTGTGAGGTTTTCCAGTTATTGAATGAGGAAGCTGATAGAGACAGGCAGGTTGGTTTGTCAGAGTGTTGGGAGCTGGAGTCATGATTCTCTCAGATGGAATGGGTGGAACATAGAATGATCATTGTGTTTTATATTAAACAAACTGTGAGTAGAGGAGCGATTTTAGATGGGGAACAATATGAGGCAGATTGAGAAAACTGAGTGTTGTGTTTTAGAATGCTCTGCTCACAAAGCCAGTTCCTGCCCTCAGGTATCTGTCAAACAGACTGAGTGAGAGGGAAGTCAGGGTGTGCTGGGCACCATGGACTTAACTTTCCATGGAGGGGAGTTGGTTTTTGTTTTGTTTTTGCTTTTGTTTTGTTTTTTAGAGACAGGGTTTCTCTCTGTAGCTTTGCGCCTTCCCTGGAACTCACTCTGTAGCCCAGGCTGGCCTCAAACTCACAGAGATCCACCTGCCTCTGCCTCCCAAGTGCTGGGATTAAAGGTGTGTGCCACCATTGCCTGGGCCCATGGAGGGAAGTTAAAACCTCAAAGAGAGCACTCACTCCACACATTCACGATTATCAAAAGACAACTGGGTTATGAAAGATTCCAGAAACTAGGATTCAAAATAAACAATAATTGAGACAGTAAGTTGGAAATTAATCCAGGTATTGGGGATTCCTGAAGGTAAACTAGGGCCCGTATCTGTGACCAATGGTATGGTCCACAAGGACAGGTTTACCAGTGTTCCTCTAGCAGGAAGCTGATGTGCTGTTGGGATAATGCTCTTGTATACTGTAAAGATTTGTTACACATAGTGGTTTGATAAAAGACTGGCTGGCCAGTGGCCAGGCAGAAAGTATAGGCTAGCGACCAGACAAGGAGAATTCTGGGAAGAGGAAAGGTAAAGAAAGGGTCACCAGTCAGATGCAGAGGAAGTAAGATGATGCTGGACTGAGAAAAAGTACTAAGCCAAGTGGCTAAACATAAACAAAAATTATAGGTTAATTTAAGTGTAAGAGCTAGTTAGTAATAAACCTGAACAATAGGCCAAACAGTTTTATAATTATTATAAGCCTCTGTGTGTTTGGGACTGAATAGCTAAGGGACCAGGCAGGACAGAAACTTCCACTTATAGTGATGACACTTTTGGAGTATGTCCCTGTGTGTCAGCAAAAATACATGAGCCGCTCTCATGTTCCTCCCTTCCTTTCTTATCTGACAATACTGTGGTGTATTTTCCCTTTATACTATTAGAGTTTTAGTTAGAGTGGAAGTTGTGAAGGCTGAACTCCTTGAATGCCTTTGTCCTACCTCCCCAGGTGTCCTAAGGTGAAGAACTACGGTGTAATATCAGACAGGAAGTTCACATAACCGAAGTGTGCTTGACAGTAACACTTTTAAATGTTTGCTGTCTATATAACCTCTAATTTAGAAAGTTGTGCTTAGGTTAACCAATCTTGATAGTCTATTATCTTAGATTAGCCTCTGGAATCCAAACAGGAAGCATAACTCTTGCTCATGGCAGGTCAACAGATATTACATTTATGTTAAGACACTTGCATCTAGTGTGTAGCACAATCTGAACTATCATAGTAGATGTTTTTAAGTTACTGTATCACTTATGAAATTTATTTTTAAAATCTGCCTTTCAAAGAGACAGTGGAGGTAAGAAAGACTGTCATGACCCCTTCCCACTTTCAGGGAAAATATCCTTCTGGTCATGCTACTGGACACAGGAGGGTGGTGATGACTAAGTCTGTCATGACAGTGGTGATGAGTAACTATGATTACTGTTGGTTAGATAGTAGCAGATGGGCTCTTTTTGTTTTATTTTCATTTTTAGGTGACATACTTCAATCTGTATCTTTTTAAGCTTTCCAATAATTATAACTTTGGAGCATGCTTTATTTAAGCAAAGCTCTCTGAACAGAAATATTTGTTCCCACCTTAGATTTGTGTGTTGAGTTTATTCACACTGTCCTAATTGACCCCATATCCAGAGTTTCTTGGTTTTTTTTTTCAACCCCCTGATTTAACTTTTCCTTGCAATGTTGCACAGTGTTGCACAGTGTTGCACAGTGGTTGTGAATACCTATTCTTAGATTGCCTGGAAGATGTGATCCCAGTGTTTCTTAAGTAATCTTGGATGAGTCAGTTTCTATGTCTGTACTATGTTTTTTCTTCTGTATTATTATCATAAGGAAATAAAAGCCCAGTGTTCTTAACTTGAATTCCACGTTTCTACATCAGCTCTTCAATGGTACAAGCTGTGAATCTGTAACCAACAACTGTTTTTGCTCTCCTACCTCACAGCCAGCTTTTTGGCTCAATGTGGTGAGTGCTTTTTATTAGTGCTCATCCTTAAATTACTACCATAGAATTCCTTTGATATCATATGATACCTGCATTGGCAAGTGATAAGGTGTGCCTTGTGCTTCTCTGCCTCAGGACCAAATAATATGCCAAACAAAAATGATTGACACATAGCATTCATGGGAAGACATGGTATTATATTGTTTTGCTACTCAAAACTAATTTAGCATTATTATTGCACTATTCTGGCAGAGGAAGAAAACAAGAAGAGGAAATCAAGTCAAATGTTCTAAGTCAAGACTTCCTAATCTGAACTCTAACACTCATGCTTGACACCCAAAAGGGGTACCGTCCCACACAGGCTAGCAATCAAATAGACTCAAGGGAGGGGTAATGTGACCTTGTGTTCATACCTTTCCTTATTCACGATGTGATATTGACAACCATATTATTTACATTTCTACTTTCACTTTACACTGAGGACACGCTGTAGATGTTGAATCATTCCCTGGTACAAATCTCACCTACTTGTCTATTAAATGATGTCTATCATGGAGTTCTATCTGTAACGCTCTCTGACGGCCTCTGTGTTCCAGCAGAAAACACCCATTCTGCTAGACTCTGCTTCGAATCTAGAAAGCCATTTGTGATATTGTGTACCATTTTGGCCCAAAAATAGAAACGAAGGGTTGACATCTAAGGGGTTTGTGTGGAAAGCAGTTTGTCACTGTTAAATGGAAGCTCATTTCCACCATTCATATTTTGGTTCCATGTCTATATTATAAATAAGCAGAAAGATGCTTTTTCTAACAAAAAAAATGTTTCATGTCAAATTCTTCCAGCCGCATTTGGGAATGTCATTGAATAAAATAATAGTAGGCTTCCAAGCTAAGAGTAATTATGTTGCATTGCTCTTTTTTGGCAGGCAGCTATTTTTCCTTGTAAATGAGGCACTTTAACACAAGCTCACGTTCTCACTGAGAAGTGGAGGAGGGTTTGATGCAGATGTCGTTCAGCTAGGTACAAGAACATATTCTTCCCACATCCGTTTAATGTAACGAAGTGATCAATTTTCTCATTAATCAATCCCTTGCTTTGGTGATGATCTCTGTAGCAGATAGCAGTTGGCATTAAAGGAAAAAAAAACAGGCTTAAAGTGGGGCCAATTCTTGATGCCTGAACATTGCACAATATTTTTATGCAGAAAATACATTAATATGTTCTTACTAGCATATTCTACAAGTAAAATTTTGAGAAAAATCTATTTTCTTCATGCCATTTTTAGAGATGCAAATAGTCCATCTTTTTGAGTATAGGCTACCATTAAAGACGCCCTAACTTCATTTTGCATTTTTTGATAACAGAGGCATATGATGGCATCATGTATTTTATGGAATTTAAGTTAGACAATGTGAGAGTCAAGAAAAATCAATGTTGTAAACTGATAACTTTGTAATGTTTAAGCTATGCCTAGAAACATCATGCTACATGAAAGCTACATGCAGGAGGAAATTCATAGATTCTCTTCTATGAAGACTTGCTGCAGCTAGCCCACATTGACAGTTCCTGAAGCCTGCTACATGTCAAACAGTCTCATTTGTCTCTCATTAAACACTGAGGTAGTGACATCATGCTTCCTGAAGATGAAGAGACCAAGAAATACATGATTTCCTAAGAGTCACATAGAAGAGTCACATTATCGAGGGTACCAGGTAGATGTATTTGTTGCTGTTAAGATTGTACATTTAAGTCCCTTGTGATGTGTGTCTCTCTGCATTCTAATGAGTAAATAACATCCCATGCCAATGCTGACATTTATGAAAAAGATGAAAAACATTTAAATATTGTCTTTGCAAAGAAGATGTTAGTTTGCTGTTCCTTGGTGATTATTTAACCATGTATAGAATAGCAGAGTAATTCTTTTTTTTTTTTTTTGGTTTTTCGAGACAGAGTTTCTCTGTGTAGCTTTGCGCCTTTCCTGGAGCTCACTTGGTAGCCCAGGCTGGCCTCGAACTCACAGAGATCCGCCTGGCTCTGCCTCCCGAGTGCAGAGTAATTCTTGACAAGAATGTATTCAGAGCATAGTATTTAAAGCATAGTTGTATATTGTTGCAAAAACGACACCTCAAAAGAGGCAGTCTCCAGTGTCAGACATAACTCATTCAGGAAACATTGGGCATAACACCACACACTCAGTATTTAGCTCCATTAAGGGAGACTGAGTCTCAGGAAAGGTGTTCCCTGCTACAAGAACATTTCCAGTTCTTCTGTGGGAGGAAGACAAATTTTCATTCAGAGTTTTCTCTACGGTGCCCTTTCCTGATTCCTAGCACATCATCAGTTACCAGATTCAAAGATAATTTTTACACTTTGAATTGTGGTAAAATTCTGAAGCACAATTTTGTAAAAGTCTTCTGTGGAGATTCTGAGCAAAACTGCTAATCCTTTATGAACCACAGTGAGTGCTGAAATGACACTGAAGGCTGGGACTGGTGGTGAGAGCTAGCCAGCAACCCAAATGCTGCTGACTTCCACCTGCCATTTCACCTTGTGGGTAATTTCTTAGGTTATTGACAGTGGTAGAAACTGGAGGTAAGTACTCTCTATGGTGCAGACAGAAACGGCCTCTGGCTAAGGGAGGACCTTCACAGAGTTTATTATTTTATAGGTGTCTAGAGATCTTTCAGTGATCAGTGTTATGAAAAGTAATGCTCTACAAAAATTCCATTGTAAGGGCTGGAGTGCCTCCCTCTGGCCAGGGAGGCTATGGAGGGCCTCACAACAACATAGGCCAATGCCACTCCCAACTGGATTACCCACCACAACCAGTTAGCAAGACCCTGACCCTGAAGATCTCATGTGCTGTGGATGCAGAACGCGGACTAATCCAGGCTCTAGCTGACTAAATAATGACTCCTCCTCCTCTCTGCTGTCATGTCCTCATGGGGCCAAGAGCTGACATGCAAGTTGCTATGGAGAACTATCAACTGCTACTGAGTGATGGACCTGTGTGTAAAGTACCAATGTGTCAGGAAGAATCAGTCCACTAGTGAGATAATGAAAAGTCTTTTATGAGGACAACCAACTGTTTTCTGATGAGATTTGAGGCTCCATCCATAGGAAGGAATTTCCATTTGGTACTGTGACATGGGAAAGTCAAAAGGGCAACTGGACAAGTTATGATAGTTTTGCTAAACAGATATAGTGTGGCTAACAGTTATGTTTATGTGATAGAATAGTGCTGCTCTCAGCTTGGTCATAGACACTATTTATTTATTTATTTATTTATTTATTTATTTATTCATTTATTGGTAGCAGTCAGCATTGACTGCAGACACATAACTGTGTCTGAAGACACATAACTGTTCGAAGCACAGATAGTTAACAACTGCAAACTCTGAAA
This sequence comes from Peromyscus melanophrys, assembly GCA_902168415.1. Taxonomy (NCBI): domain Eukaryota; kingdom Metazoa; phylum Chordata; class Mammalia; order Rodentia; family Cricetidae; genus Peromyscus; species Peromyscus melanophrys. The sequence goes on from CABHPR010128978.1 coordinate 7,895, forward strand.
ACATAAAAAAGACATCTGTATCTCCATATTCACAGCACAGGGAGTATCATGGAATCAAGGCCAGAAAGAACACCAGAACCAGAGCGAGGGAGAGAGTGTTGTGGAACAGTGACGTCAGCAAAGACATGGTCTTTAAAGTCTTGAATCCACAGCAGCCATGATTGCCTGCATAAGATCTTATCATCAACATCTGGTTAGGGAAGAGAGATGGGTTCATGAGACCCCCCACACACACACTCCCTGAGGATTTATACATAGATACTGACAGGGAGGGAGAGACATTTTCTTCAGTGGTGTAGCCACTGACAAAGGGGTGCATGCTCCTATAAGCAGCTCGATGAAGCATCACGGTTCACATACACACAATAAATGAAGTAGAAGGGAGGCTGTCTGGAAAAACAAAAAGAACCAGTAAAGTGAGACAGGAGATGAGAGAGGGCAGTGGTGGTGAATGTAATTAAAACACACCATGCACATGCATGAGAAAGTCATAATGAAAAATATCATTAAGTATAAATATCTGCTGAGAAAAGCATTTCGAAAGATTCATATTGAGGGCTACTGTCTGACTTTTTTTTCATATCCCGAGAAGAGGAAATAAAAGATGTACTAGAATCTTCATTGACAGAATTAATCTCATGAATCTGTGTAGGTGCATATCCTCAGCTATGTTCAGCTGTATGATACCAAGGCAAACTCCAGCCAATGCCTGATTGCTTTCTTGTTGATTCCAGGAGCTGAAATCTCAACTGGGATTCATTTTTCTATTTAAATGCAGATGTGACTTGCCACCTGAAGGGGAAAGAATCATTTTTTGAATGAAATACTAAGGGCTGGATCATTTACATGAATACTCCTTCCCCACAAGGGAGGCCTTTCCTGTGCTATCTCAAATGCTCTTTGCAGTAATTTTGTAACCTTTTTCTGTTTGTTTCATTGTTATACATTAGAACCGTATGGAGACAAATACAAATTAAGCTTCAGTGAGTGACAGGAAGATATGAGAGTTTTAAATTAGAGGGAGTAAAGCAGCTCCAACCAGCAAAACCCAAACTGAGAAGAGCTGCGGTGACATACTGTCAGAAAGAGACATGCCGAGCCGTCCTACGTCTTTCCTTCCTGTTGCCTTTTTTATTCTTTAAAATTTCAATCCCACAAAGAGTGTTTTAAAAGATAGAGCTTTGGGCTATACACATTCCTGTCATATATACCTGAAAGACTTCTATACCCTCTGCGTTGTGGGTATTTATAACATAACAAGTCAGAATGGGCATAAATCACCGCTAAATTAGGTGATTCCATTTTTCCTTGATCATTAGCCAATGATAACTCCACTTTAGAAGTAATGCATGGCATTTTCAGTATGTTCAAATGCTAAGAAAATCTATCATATTAGATATATGTGTGTTGAATTAAATATAAATATATAATAGCCACATGGCTTAGATAATACACATGAACAAAATTTAAAGTTAGGAAATAGCATTCACCTCAGACCTTTAATAGAAAATACCACAAATTTATTTAAAATGTATCTTCTCCCTCAGAAGAACTCCATTTGAAATTATCCCCTATCATTCATGATAAATAACACAATTACTGAGACTTAAACATTTGTACTTATTTGTCAAATAAACAAAAACAGAGCCAATATAAACACACAAAGAAGACATGTTTCCTATGCCACATCATTGAGACCTTGAGGCTAAGTAGCCAATTTCTGAATCTCATGGCCTTACAATTGAGTGGAGAAACAAATATTCAGAGTGTTTTATAAACTTTAATTTGGAACATATAAATCTGAAGCAGTCTAACCCTGGTTTCTCTGACGTGTTTCTTGTTGTTTTTTGGGGATTTTTTTCTGATAGTTCCTTCCTAACCTCCCTAGAGACCTGAATTCTTTTGTTAGTATCCATACCATCCAGAATCTGCCCAGCAGTCACACCATCCTGTCCCCAGTGGTACATCCCTCATCCATCATCTATCAGGGATTATCACACTTCAGCATGTTAGAACTGTGCAGGTCTAATTTGGGATGACATCAGATTTAGCAGGCAGTCTGGCTCCAGAGACTTCTAAGTAATTCCAGGTAATCTTAACAAGGGTCATCTGGAATCTAACTTCAGGAAATATTCACATGAGAGCCATGATGAGTCACTATTTCTTGCTAAGATCAGCTCTTCTGAGACGCAGTGGCATTTAATCAACAACCTAGTGAAAATAACTCTAGGTTGTATCAAATACTCTGTGTTCCCACATCTCAGGCATGGGTCCTTGACACCCCAAGTGAGTCACATTCAAGGTGGTACCTTTGACTTTCCCCTGAGTTTATTCCTTTTGTCTGTTCAGATACCAGATCCTCAAACACCAGCTGACGTTTGGCTCTGTAGCATGAATCTTAAGAGTCTTATTAATAAAATCAAACCTGAGGCCAGTTATTGGGGTAAATGCTGGAAGGTCAGAGAGACAGAATAAGCCACAGCTATCTCACCTTGCCGGATCCTCAGCTGGTCTTGCTTCCTCAGACTGGAAGCTTCTATGTCCTCATATCCAAATGACTCTCAGCTGAACTGCTGCTAGAAGCCTGAAAGCTTAACCAGCCACATGCTTCTCCAGGCCAAAGGCTTCTCCAGGCCAAAGGCCTCTAGTTTCTGGTCCTCACGTCTTATATACCTTTCTGCTTTCTACCACCACTCCCTGGGATTGAAGGCTGTGTCACCATGCTTGGCCGTTTCTAATGTGGCCTTGAACTCACAGAGATCCAGAGGGATTTCTGTCTCTGGAATGCTAGGATTAAAGGCGTATGCTACCACTGCCTAACCTCTATGTTTAATATTGTGGCTGTCCTGTTCTCTGACCCCAGATAAGTTTATTAGCATACACAATATTTTGGGGAACACAATACCCCCACATGGCTCCTCTCCTCTTATCCCCCCTTTTACTCACCTCACTTCCACTTCTCACCACACAGTCTTCAGGTCTTACTTTCTGTCTACATATTAATTCAAGAATTTGCTCTGATCCACTCAAATTAAATTTCCACTCCACACTGTAATCTGAGTAGCATTAGTATAACCCTATCCCACAGGAAAATTGTAGCATCCTCACTGTGGCTATGACTCCACCCTGTCATGTTGCCCTCCCTATGCTTCTGGTAAATGTGGTGTAGCCATCAAAATTCATTGAGAGTAAAAGAAGGAATGCCAGGGCAAGTGTGTCCTAGAAGGAGACACTGGGTTTGTGGCCCCTCCTTTCTCTTTGCTTCTTGGTTTCCAGTTGGTAGGTTTCTTCCACCACCTTCTTGGGCCAAGAAGCACTGCCTGACCCAAAGTCACCAGAGACCAGCCATCATGGATCAATCCCTCTGAAAGTGTGAGCCCCCAAATATTTCTACCCTTTGAGCTGATTTCCTCAGGTGTTTTGCTACTGTGGTGGAAAGCTGACAGAGACAAGAGAAGACATCACGTGTTGTTCACACACTAACACAGTTGGAGCTGATACTCTGATCTCTTCCTACTCATTTATCTCATTGGCTGAAATGTTGGGTGCAAAGTTCTCTGCATTTCTTTTCTGTCCTGTCTCTGTTCTCATGGCTGAGAACACCTGGTTTCTTCATATCTTCCCCTGTCAAGGTGAACAGAGCTTTGATTTCTTCTTTGTCTGTTTATGTCCTGTAAGACAAGCTTCCATCACAGTTTCTAGCTGCCATTACCTCTGCTGCTTGGAGTTCTGTATTGCCATTTTCCTCTTCCACTAGACTTCTGTTCTTTTAGCTCATCTGTTTAAGGATGGATGACTAAGTTCCTAACACTGACCTTGCTGTGTTATCACATATGCCCCTGGCCTTCTATAACCCCTCTTGACCTTACGTTTTTCCATCCTTCACCAGGATGTTGTACAAACTTTGTATTTACTACCTTCCTTCAGCTTTGCTCACTGGTCACTTTCCCCTCCTTGGATATTCTACATATTCAATAAACTGCATCTGTTTGTAAACAATAATTCCACGATTTTTTAAGCATATAGCATCACTTTCAATTTACCAAAATCATTGTGATGTGCACACACATGCTATTTCCCTTCTTTACAATATGAGCTGTCTCAGGCACCAAATGTATGAGTGAAAACTGGAAACACGTTTACTTAGATCTCTCCTGTTTCACTTTCACCATTCTATTCATTAAGTGTTTACCCCCAAATTACCAACACTCCCCAGGTTTCTACAGTAAAGAGTCCTGCTTGTGCATCATAAACCTTCAGCAGCATCCTGCAGAACAGTCAACACTCTGTAGGAAAGTGACCAGTGAACAATCCTGCTCACCTCTCTTGAGAAATGAGTATGAGTGTCCCCAGCACAGCTGTTCATCAGTGTCCATTGGTGTCTGTGGGAAATTATTCCAGAGTTTTCCTGCCACTTCTGTACATCTTCCTGTGCACTTAAAGTCACAGCTAAACCACGTACAGTACCTAATACACTGTTGAGGCTAAGCACAGAGTTGTTACACTGTATTGTTTAGGGAATAATGATGGAAACTGTGTACACACGCTCTGCACACTCACAGTTATCAAAAGTGTGTTTGATCTGCACCAGGTTGGACCCACAGAAGCACATTCCATGGACATGTGATGACTGTGTTCATCACATAAATCTGTATAGAACCTCTGAATGTCCTGAGACTTTCTATACAGTTGGCCTTCTCTGGGTTATTACATGTGATTCTATAGGACTAAGAGACACTCATCCTGCTGCAGGACAAAGGTGTATTTTAGTTAAGCATTTTTTCCTTCACACACTGTGTAATAAATTGTACACATGTGTATGTGTACACACACATCTAAGACTTTTTTAATAAAAGATTTACTTATTATGTATACAGTGTTCTGCCTGCAGACTGGAAGAGGGCACCAGATCTTATTATAGATGGTTGTGAGCCACCATGTGGTTGCTGGGAACTGAACTCAGGACCTCTTGAAAGAGCAGCCAGTGCTCTTACCTCTGAGCCATCTCTCCAGCCCCCACATCTAAGATTTAATAACACATGTGTAACATAGAGAATGAATAATATGAGCCAGGCATGTAAATAGCTGACATTATTTATGTGTGTTCTTATAATCTTAATCATCCAGCATTATAGAAAAAGCATGTTTGGCAGGTGAGATGGATCAGTGTGAAAGGTACTTCTTACCAAGCCTGAGGATCTGAGCTTGGTCCCTGGAACTTGCATGAAAGAGGGAGAGTATTAACTCTCAGACGCTGTCCTCTGACCTCCATATGCACATGCCCACATATACATCCACACACACTGCCACTCACAAAATAATTTTTTAAAAGAAAAAAAGAGAAAGGACAGTGTCTGCCTTAACTTGAGACACCAAGGCATTTCTTTGTTCAACTCCTCTCTCTCTGCTAAGAAAAAAAAAATTGTCGTTCAAATGACTTCTGAGTTTTACTATGAAATTCAAGTCTGGATGCCAAGATAGAACAAAATGTGGGAAATAATTGACAAATATTTTAAAGGAAAAAACTTCTCATGTTCATGACATTTTAAACAAATGTTTTCTTTCAGAATATTTAAAATGCAAAGTAGATAATACTCTTCAACATTTTGTTTTAAACCAAATACATTTTCAAAGAGTCTCAGTATGTTTATATTTTAATGCCTTTTCCTCCATCAACTAATGCTGCTTTTTGTAGCCCAAAGCAGCTTTGGAAGAGTGTAGTGTGGTAATTGCTTTCCTCCGACAGCAACTCCCATATGCTGAAGATGTGAACATCCTTCTGTGATTGGCCCACTCAAATGTGAACATGCCCAGCGGGAAAACGAGTTCAGCTTGTTAATCATTTTGGAATATTTTTTTGTTTGTGACATTGTTAATGAGGTTGTACAGTTCCTCTCCTCATGCCTCTCAGAAATACCTAGTCAGGGTCTGATGAAGCTGTAGGATAAGACAGTTTCCTGCCCCCCCCCACCCCCACACTTACTGCTGTCCCTGGGCAAGGAGGCTCTTTGTCAAGTTTTGATGTCACTCCCATTTCTTCAGGCCACTGTCAGCTGTGCAGTTTCCAGGCCAACTTGGCTGTTCGTGACGGACTTCAGACCCAGAGGCTTTGGGAATGAACACACATTTACATCCAAAACGCTCCTTCATTAAGTTCTAACTCTGATATTCAATATATTAAATTTGTGTGTTGCACAAAGCAATAAAATGATTTCTAGCATTCTTTTAATTGGCTTTGTTCATACAATTATTAAATTAAGATTGCCACGAGTGTTTCTTCATCTGGAATGATAATTTCAAAGATGGCATTTTATAAGCAATTTCAGAAGAGTGGAGTTTTAAGCTCAATTTTGTTAAATAGGTTCTTTTTTTTCTTACTGTAGGATGTAGTGAAACTGAATTGAATAAATAAAGTAAAATGAACTCATAAAATGTGCAAAGTGTTGGATATTTTAAGAGAATTAAGTTGAATTTTAAAGATAGGTTGAGGGAGTTCATAGCTTTCCAAGCACCAACTGTAACACTAGCCAGTGGCTAGTAAAATATTGTTACCAATTTAAGGAACTTCACTCACACTTCAGTGTGCTCTGAGCAATGTTGGGACCAAACACTTCTTTCTTTTATAAGTATACATGACCCTTCTAAATGGAAAAGATGGGATTTCTTCTCATAAGTAGGTTTGATAATGAAAATGCTTCATATATTTTAAATTAATAAATGGACATCTTTCCCATGCACAAAGAGCAATACAACTATGGATCCCAAACAACTGAAAAACATTGAGTTTGTCTGTTTGGGTACTTATTATGACATTTCAATAAATAGTACAGAAAATAGAGTTCTATAGTTTAGTTTATATTGCAATATTCCCATTGATAATACATTTATTACAAAAGCAGATAGATTAAATTTACAGACAAAACTAAAACTATGGCCAATTTAAATGCCTATTTAAAGGGAACCTACCTCTGATGAAAGTTAATGAGGTATACAAGGTCTGTCTTCCATTATCGCTGATATGAGCAGAGTTTTGACCTTCAAGGTCCTCTGGAACCTGAGATAAAATGGCGTTCTTCAAGTATGCAAGATAAGAGAACAGCTTATGTCTCCCAATTCATCTTCTGTGACCTGTCAGAAGTGGTCAATTCAGGATTATTAAGGACTCATTTTAATCTTGATTTCAATTTCCTTTCCCAGATGCGTTTGCCACAGAAAGCATAAGTAGCAAAGATTCCTGATAGGATTTGCAATTTGAATCTCATTCTCTCTTTCTCTTCACATCCAGGTTAAGGACTAAATCTAGAAGTCCTTGGAATTACTGCTCAACACATTCCATTTCCAATGCCCTTTTGGCATGAAAAGAAATGGAATAGAAGACCACTAGTAGAGTATGCAGCTCTCCAAGGTAAGTTGACTCAATAATCCCAGATTTCTGTTTGGAAATCAGTGATTTGTAACTTTGAGGCCACCGTGTGTGTGATTTTTATTAAGAATAAAATTTCTTATATTTTGCTCCAGATGTCTGTGCAGCACTCCATTTGGGAACACCCAATATGCTGGCACCCTTTCTGAAGGCTTCAGTACTTAATGTTCCTGACTGTGGCAGTGCTGACAGTTTAGGTGATGGGGTTATCCTCTGAAAGACCTCCAGATGGTCCTTGACTATAGCTAGAGTTTTCCTGCCTGGCCCACAGTCTGGACAATTTCTGTCCTGCCAGTCCCGCCAGTCCCACAGCCGCTCAGACCCAACCAAGTAAACACAGAGACTTATATTGCTTACAAACTGTATGGCCATGGCAGGCTTCTTGCTAACTGTTCTTATATCTTAGATTAATCTATTTCTATAAATCTATACCTTGCCACATGGCTCGTGGCTTACAGGTGTCTTCACATGCTGCTTGTCATGGCGGCAGCTGGCAGTGTCTCTGCCTCAGCCTTCCACTTCCCAGAATTCTTCTCCTCCTTGTCCCGCCTATACTTCCTGCCTGGCCACTGGCCAATCAGCGTTTTATTTATTAACCAATCAGAGCAATTTGACGTACAGACCATCCCACAGCACTTGACAATCCAGAACACAGGCCTAGGAACTTTGTCCTTTTTTCTAAGGAAGATTCCACAGCAAGTTATTTGCATTTTACTGTCTAGCTTTTGTGAAAGACCAGGGAATTGGCCTCTTCACTGTGCTGCCTGCTTCCCACTTCTGTTCTTGAGATGACCTGAGGCGCTATGCTTTCACACTAAAGCAGAGTACTCTCCCTTCACCCCAGCCCTCTTTAACCAGGAATCTCCTTCCTCCAGCAGCTCCTTCAGGCCATACCACAGCCCTGTTGCTGCACATTGAAGGATTGCCTGTCTAGTCTTCCACCTCCATAAATGAGCCACTGACTTTTGCTGAAGTTGTTTGTGACTGTCCCTATGCTTGTGTGTGTGTCCATATTTGCACTGTGTGTGTGTGTGTGTGTGTGTGTGTGAGTGAGTGTGTGTGTATGTGTAATTGTGTCTGTTGTCTCTGTGTTTTCATCCTGGTTGCACATTGCCTTAACATTTAGAGCCATCTTTAAACTGTTGCTTATAGATTTGGGGCAGTTGTCTGTTAGCTTCGAGCACACACCCAAGCACTTTGACTAAGTATTTTCAACCTTGCTGTGGTCTTCACGCCTTCCCGCCCCACCTGCTTCTCCTTGGCATTTGAGCTGTTTTCCTCTGTTCTGGCTTGGACTTTCTAGCACTCTCAGTGCTGTTCATGTCTCTTAACACTCTTGTCTCCATTGTAAACTGGAGTTTGCACAAACAAACACCTACCTGCTCTGCTTAATGGAAACAAAGGCAGCAAAGAGAGCCGTCTGGTAGAGCCTCTCCGCTGTGGGTGAGTACCCAGCATGGCATTCCCTGATGTGGTTTGTGTATTAGCCAGCCTGCTGCTGTGTTCATACATCCATTGTCCTTTTCTGATGAGTGCCCTTGTTCCTTCAAGCAGCCTAGCCCCTTTCTAATCTCCTCAGAGATCCTAATAGTCACAATTTCCTAAACAATAAACACAGATCAAAACAATTTCCAAACAGAAACTGAATTCTGCAGTGCATATCTTTCCCAGCTATGGCTTCATCTCTCTTAAAGCCAGTGAATCAGCATTACCCCAAACACATACAAATGCCTATGGGGCCTACATGCTGTTTCATTCTTTCACTATGGATTTTACCATCATTTTGCCATGACATAATTCTATGGGTTACACCAATAATTTCATACTGATAAATCATGTCAGTATTAATAAGTATGTGTCACATTTAAGACACTGCAGAATTTTGCAGAGTTAATATAGTCCTATTAAAACTTTTTCTGCTGCTGTTTTCTTGACATGCCATCTTCTTGGCTTTTCTTTACATCTCTGGCTTCTTCCTTGAAATTGTTTATGGCTTGATAATTGTATATCTCCTCAATTCTCAACCCAAATCTCTCCTCTTATTTCATATTCTCTTCCTCAGATATCCTCAGCCATACCGAGGGGTCTACATAAACTATGCTTATTTCTGTCTCATTTCTCCCCGAATTAGGCCTGGAACTTTGAATTTCCAATTTCTTTCCTACAGAGATGTAGAAAAATCCCTTAAATGTGGGCAGATATTGTTAATGTTCACACCATCGATTATCTAATTAGTAACTGTTTCTTTCAAATACTGTTACAACTTTTTTACTCCTTTGGTTTTTTTTGGGGGGGGGAGGAGGAGAAATAAATCCCAATATCTACACAAAACTTAATGTAAGAGCAGATCAACAAAGATGCACAGTGAAGGAATGAGTAGATGATAAATTCCCCTTCCTGCACCATACATCTTTACAGCCACATTCCACAGAGAAGGGCAAGCTGATTGAGAATTGCACCACTTTGATTGAATGATAGTTGAAAGAAAATAAAAATAGAATAAATCTGCAATTTAGAATAACATTTATATTCAATTCTACTCTGTTCTTGATTCTTTTCAGACTGTTTGATCTGGCATTTGAACAAGCCAGGGCAATTCGTTTCCTTGTAAATTAAGAAATATGGTGCATTGTCGTTCAGCTCATTTATTAGTCCCTTTGATTACGGTTGGCTATTCTAGTTTCAGTTGAAATTGGAATGTCACTTGGTTGTACACTTGTGTCTGACCCAAACTGACTAATCATTTACATTTTGCACTATATTAAATTCTGGGTTCTTGGAATTGAAAAGCTTGCCATGTCCTCGGGAGTGTGGTACTGATAAGTATATTTTTCATATTCCACACAAAGAGAAATGGTTATAAATAATATAACATTCACTTTCTTAGGGTATTCTACAACCACTTCTTGAAGGTGGCAGGCAAACAGAATCTAAAGAAAAAAGTTGTTCCTAAATGATGATTCATTTTAACACATTTTAAAGTTATCATTAGCTTGTGACCTGTCATTATTAGAGGAGATTAGAAACCATAAGCATTAACCACTAATCACTAATTAAAGTCACTGATGGGAGAAATTTGGAAGAAACACTGTGTATTTTTGCTTTGGAAGAAAATTCAAAAGTATGGCAAGTCTCTCATTAAGGTTCTACATTTTATCTAGTTCAGGATGACTAACACACAGATTGTGCACTCTGTATTAATTACTACTTCCGATTCAAACTTGAAAATACATCATTGCCTTTTCATTAAAGAAAGCTGGATGCCAATCCCCATTAATTAAAAGAAAACACATTATCACAGGATGGGATTACAGAAAGCCCTTAAAAATTGTCACATTGATTTTGAAATAAATATTTTAACACAAACATCAATGAAATTATATTAAGTAATTAAAGACAAATTGGGAACTACAAACACTGCTCCTCATGCTGTGTGGAGTAACCATCTCTGGACTCATCTAACCAGCCCCCATATGGCTGTCAGAGCTTGGTATCTTCAGCCTTTCAGTCTCTTTCATGCATTCAGTATCCGGTTTCTTCCATCAAAGGCGGCAGCCACTCATGATCTTGACAGACCTGCCTATTGCTCTAGCATTCATTAAGATAATTAGTGAGAACTAACTCTCTTTGGTCATACACAATGACAAACCTTCCACACCACACTTGCCTCACGTTTTGGTCATACACCACAACATATCATTCACAGATTTTATTTTGTTCTCTTTTCCTGGCAAGACACCTGCTTGCAGTCTATGAGCAAGTTTCATCATTTCTTGACTGAATTCCTGGTTAGTTTTCAAAACGTTTCCAATATTGAGTAGAATTATAGTCTGTTAATGCCAGCTCTGCCTGAGTACTGACTCCTGATGTTTCTTTAAGATCTCAGAGCGGCTGGCAGCCAATCCTATCCACAGATCATGATTGTACTGTCTGTCTGCCTCTGGAAAACCTTTATTCTTTGAGAAATAAATTTTCTGTAATTACCAAGGGGGCTCATCACATTGGATTCCCTTTTCAAGCATCTACCTAGTCATAGTACAGTGCTCTTGTCATGTCTGGCAGTCATGGACATACGGCTCCATCTTGAAGAAGTTGGATCAGATATGACCAGAAGTGAGAGAGAGGAAACAGTTGCTAATTCAAATAATATGGAAATCTCACCTTCAGAATTACTGATGGAGAAAACTGAGATCAGCAACCACAAACCAATGGCTGCAATGGTAACTCTCAGTTGGCTGCTTTGCCTTTACTTCCTTTTGTATGGTTTCAGTTAACATAGTCCAAACAATGATTGGATTCCAGAGGTAAATAATTCCTAAGTTGAAACTGGGCACAGTTCTGAGTATGTTGACAGCTTCGGTGCAGCCCCGCTCCCTGTCTGAACAATGGGAGTCATCAATTGGCCATGCATCTTCAGTCTCTATGTGACCCTAATGTGGGCACTTAGCAGCTGTCTCGGTTAACAGATGGATGGTGGAGGGGTTGCCTCACTTGTGATGATGTGAGCCTCATGTCACACATCAGTGTGAGAGAACTGTGTCACTTTACAGCATCACAACAAAGACGAATACAGAGAGAGAGACAGAGACAGAGAGACAGAGACAGAGAGGACGTAACTTTTACACTAGTGTGTGATTATAATTTTGTTGTATTATTAATTTATTATTGTTTTAATTATAAATCAAATTTAATAATGAGTATAAAATTTTGTAACTTTAGAAAAAATATGTAAGATTTAATGTTATGTGATATTTTAGACATCCAGGTGTCTTGGAATACATGCTCCATGGGCATGAGAGGCTATAGTATTACAGTTTAATGTGTTGCAAAGCATGTACAATCTATGCTTTGCATCTTACACATTTAAGATAATTCCATGGACCAAGTGAAGATCAGTCCCTTTTCCTCTCTGTCTAGTGCTAATTTTGATGACAGTGTAGCACATTAACTATATGCTAATTGCAACTTTAGTTTTAAACATTAGGACACAACCAGTTACTTTGAAAACCTCATGAGGCATTTAATGAGGTTACACTTTCTGGGAAGGAAATACTCAGCTAGATGGCCTAATTGTTTGTGAAAATTAGTGAGTGTGCAAGCACAAATGATGTCTTAGTGGTTCAGCATACTACACAGCAGGCTATATACTATTACAAGGCTATCATTTTATATGGGCCTGCTCTGTGCATAGAAGGTGAATCACTGCTCAGGAACCATTTTCCTGTATACCAAATATTCCTAGATTGAAAAATTATCTTTAGAACAATAGGGTCCCACTGCCAGGAGACATCTGTAATGTGCAAGTGTCTGCATGAGGATGCCACTCAATGAAAGATGGGGGAATGTTCTGTGAGTGCTACCTGGTTATTTAACACGATCAATTTCCCGTCCTGGACTAAAGGGAAAGACAATTGATTTGCCCCACAAACATCCTGTAGAAGACCATTGATATGATTACATTGCTCCAGAGGGAAGGCATGTGCTAATGTGTCATTTCCTAATTTTATATTTAGTTCAAGATAATTCTCTCATTATGTAATTCAACTCCAGTGGTTCTTCCATCAGCTCATTCAACTGGGTGAGCACAGGATGTTGGAATGGATTTCTTGACACAGTTCAACATACAGAAAAATTTGTGAAAATACTATTATAAGAGAAAATTCGCTTAGAAAAATTATCTCTCCTATAAATCTCATTTCTTATATGGGGTTTTCATTGAAATTTTGAGGTTTTTTTGTTGTTGTTGTTCATTTTTGGTTTGCAAGGACTATTACAACACATGATTGCTCTGAGTTTCCTCATATGTTGATACAAAATGATTCTAATCAATGTTCCTGAACTATGTGTCAAAGGGTGTTGAGGGTGTATAGTTGAATAACTACACAGACTAGAAAGATCCTGAATGAAGGAGACTCCGTGACACTGTATTTTCTGAAAATCTGGCATTGTTCCTAGACTTCTTGGTTTTATTCTCACTCATGAAATCCCCAAGATAGATGAAGAGTCTCCATGTCACACCTGTAAATGGATGACTTGACTCACACAAGCTGTACTGAAATCTCCAGTTGATCATTCTGACAGGAATGATCTCTTGCAAGGGAAAGATCATGAAGATAGTGAGCAGCAAGGAAGAGATGGCAGAAGGTTGACATTTGTTCACTGCACTGAGCACCACTGCAGGAGTGTGACTCTGAGACACTATCAGAACTATGTCCAGAGAAGGCTAGTCTGACTTTCAGCTAAGCAGCTGGAAATCACACTAATAAGGTGACCATCTCTAAAGACAACTCTTTATTTTGAGGTTTTGAGTTACTCAAATCACAGTCCAAATGTTTTATTGTACTTTATGGCTCTTGAAAATAGCTCAACTGAAATTACTAGATAAATTGAAAATGAGCTGTTACTAGTTTTATTTTCTCAAGGAGAAGCCACAGGCCAATTAGGAAGTGCACAGGAATCACTAACATCTAGGCATGGAGTGTGCCCCAACTCCATCAGCCTGTGCAGACATTAGATCTACCTTACATAGAGATTGATATATAAGATGTCTCAATTGAGCTCAATGATTTGATTAGGTATGGACTAGAGATCCTTTCTCTGACTCCCAAGTTCTGGAATTACAGATAGGTATAGCCACCTGCCTGGTATTTGTATGAGTGTTGAGGATTTGAACTCTGGTACTCACTCTTGAACGTCAAGCTTTTTACAAGCTGAGCCTCTTCTCTCCCATTACTATACTTTCATAACTCCTTTTTTACTTCACGACTGACTCTCTAATATGGTAACTTTACCATTGATACATAATTTCTCTCATTGTATTTGTATTGTTTGTTTATTGCTTGTTTCAGTTGGGTAATAACTTCCAAAAAGACAGAAATGTAGCTGGGCAGTGGTGGCGCACGCCTTTAATCCCAGCACTCAGGAGGCAGAGCCAGGCGGATCTCTGTGAGTTCGAGGCCAGCCTGGGCTACCAAGTGAGATCCAGGACAGGCACCAAAACTACACATAGAAACCCTGTCTCGAAAAAAAAAAAGACGGAAATGTTGGATTAGGTAGAATTGTAATTCACAGTATTTCACCTAGTATTCTAGTAGTTGTAGATGAGTGTGTTATTGAAGTTATACATGAGTGCCTACAACTGTTATGGAAATAGTTCTGGCTTGGGATGTCTTTCCGTGTTTGGGTACTTGTCTAGAATGTACAACACTTGGGTCTGATGCCAAGCAGTACACAAAAGCAAGAACAGAATATCAACCCTGATTTCTATACTATACTTGAAATAACACTATTGTTTTTTTATAGTGAGACAAAGTAGTTGGAATTAAATATGCATTTTTAAAAATAATGATTTCAATATATTTTCTGGATGAAGAAAATTTAATCATTAAGAAGTGACCATTTCAGCACTCATTGGTACTTGTATATGTGCAATGTATGTGTTTATCATATATTTTTAAATCATATATGCATACACCAATCAAGCATATGTACTAACATGTGTGCATGTTTGTAAGCAATAAGAAAATAAAGTATGATTTGAACCATATTTTGTTATATCCTAAGATTAAACATGGAAGTTTTAAAAGATGTGTGTTTTAGACACAAATTATTATCCAATTAAGTAAAAAACAGCTCTTCAAACTCATCTTGAGGCATAACCAGGGGATTTGATTGTTTTCTTTGGAGATATTTGCTGCATGAATGTAAAGGTAAATATATCTTTCTTTTTCCATCTAACATTGACATTTTTGCTGAAAGGTAAAATTTACTTTTGTACCAAAGGTTGTAGCATCGGTCATAACATATCCAATAATTTCTGAAAGTGTCTTGGTAGCCCAAGCTTACACTGTTTTGAAATGTTGGGAATGCACTTGACACTAAGTGTATAAGTATCATCTACACTCCACTCAGCACCTATGAATATGTGTATCACAATGCTGCCCACTACAAGTGGAAAGCCATTTCTCTTGGGCGATAAGTTCTTGTCCCAATGGCTTTCATTCCTTTGGAAATGTCATCTCAAGTCACTTTTAGAAATATTTATTTTCACAGACTAGTTTCTGGTGATACTATACATGCTAAAGTACGTTCAAAAGAAATGCAAGACACTTATTTAACCCCTATTTGCTCATTCCTGTGGTGTTGAAAATAATGTCTTTTTGAGAACCAATCCAAGTTGTGTGTTCATCTGTGCATATCACATGACTGCAAGTCAAGATCTTAATTGCTCAATAAAGTGTCTGTGAGATAACAAGGTGTGTGTGCAATTCTAAAAACCTCTAAATATTTCAGGTCTGATTTAACATTGGTCAAATTTGGAAATACACCCCTGTATTAGCTTTACAATGCAATTATTATATAATTAAAGCATTTTCCTTTCCTTGACCATGTCTTTGTTAGTCAAGTAGATCTGCAATGACATAGACACACTGTGTAGACTTTGGTTAAAGGTAGAGACTGCAATGTACTTAACAAGGTTGGTCTTTAAATCTGGAGACGTCTGCACTTTAGGATGCATCAAGCAATAATTTGTAATTGACAGTTTTCTTACCTAAAGCCTTCTCAGTCAAGAGATTGTTCTCCAAAGACAGTCAGCTGGGTAAATGTCAGACGCTCAAAAAGTAAATTATAGGGCAAACAGCGTTGATATTTCTATGAAATGGGAGAAAGGCATATTTATTTTTAAAATATAGAATTTTATTTAAAACAAGTGAAAACCTTCTCTCTGTGACCTTTCCGAGATTCCAAACAGTGACGAATTTGGTCATTACAAATAACCTTTTCCACAAAGGACCTAAGCATTCAGTACTTCCATTTGGTAATGTACATGAATTAGTTTCTTTTCTACAATATGACTCTTGACATTAAATTTTTATATTTTATCCCTGATAATACAGTTTTAAATAAACTTTGAAAGGAGAAACATGTATGAAAACAGCCACATGGCAATCCATTGTTTTAACTACTGTAGGGTTAATCAGTCATGCTCTTCAATATAGATGGTTCTGTTTGTGTTAAGTTTGTGGGGCTTAATGCTCCCTAGTTTTGCTTGCAGACACCAGAATTCTACTGGGTAGCTTCATGGAAAGCAATTCAGCAAACAGTTTATTCTAAGTTCATTGATTGGTCATTTGTTTGAAATCTAAAACTTTTTTTTACAATATGAATGTTGTGATTTTCAGAATTGTTTCCCAAGTTAAACTTTACTAGTTTTAAACTCTTGGGGAATTAAAAGAGAAAGTGAATGTAATATTCACGTAGTACATAAATACTGTTTCTGATTGTTTATATAAGATCATGAACATAGATTAAATAATTGTAAAACACTGTTACCTAATCCTGAATGATGATGGTCTTGTGTTATGACATCTCCATTGGAATACAGGCTCTAAACTCCATGGAGTCCTAGGCCACAACCCATTCTGATGCATCTGCCCAGAATGCCTTCTTCCCAATCCCTCATTTTGAATCACTAAAAACTAAGAGGACCTGGATTCCATTTTACTCATTGTGGATTCTTTGACTTCTCTGAATATGTCTGAATGGTAGGATGCACACTGAAGCCACAAAAAAAGTTGAGGTTTTGAACTTTCTTTGGTTATGACAGGGAGTGAATTTGCTTGACTACATAAAAAGAGTCATAAACTATTTTTCCATTATGCTTAAAATTTTTTAATTAATAATTTTGTTAGATTAGAAGGTCCTGTGGAACAATCTCTATACACTGTAAATATGTACTTCTCTCCTTGTTAATAAGAAGCCGATTGGCCGATATCTAGTCAGGATTTTTGGGGCAGAGAGAATGCTCAGAAGAAGGAAGGCTGAGTCAGAGGAGTCACCAGACAGACAGAAAGGAAGCAGGACATGCAGGAGAGGCAAAAGTCATGAGCCTCGATGCAGCACAGAGATGAATAGAAATGGGTTAATTTAAGTTGTAAGAGCTATCAGTTGATCATTATAATTAATAATGTTCTCTGAGTGGTTATTTGGGAAGCACCTGCCAAGACACAGTGTAATGTTGCCTACAACAAGGTCATGGGATTCACTGACATTTTCACACACATAGGTCTGCTCTTCTTTGGTGGTTGCCACCCATGCAGCATGTACTCCATCCTGAACATAGTCATTTACCAGGTAGTGTGTCTTCAGCTTTCACTTACTCCACAGGAGTGAATACACCTCTGATGCAGTCATTTCCTGTGTTCCTTCTACTCCTCAGATGCTAGGATTAAGATTGGCCTGGAAGAGATTCCATGGTTGGTGTTTTTAGAAGCGTGAGGGAAGGAATGTATGACGGTATGCTAAAATAATGACTTAATTTAAATTTGAAGCATGCTTCACCTTAAAATGAATGTTTATATTCATTTTATCTTATACCTTGCAAAGAACAAACTAATGCTTTTTCATTTGAAGAACATTTTAGAGTTCTGATTAATGATTGGCAAACAAGACATTTATGATCTAAATTAGTTTTGCCTTTTCCAACTCTTCTTTCAGAGAAAAATATCTGTGTGTTCTCTCATCCTGTACCTGACTAAAAGGCCACTGCTCACATTTAGGGCTCCTGTTTCCCTGCTTCACAAATTAGGAACTGCAGATATTCTTCACTAGTGTGCAGGGAGATATACTGAAATAAAATACAGTGAAGGAAGGAAAGCTATTGCAAAGTCTTTTATTTACTTTGCCAAGAGAAAAATGTCTCAAAGAATAAAATTAGAGGCTAGCATAAACTGCATTGCAAAAGGGGATTGTTCTTACAAAGAGATGAGAGGAATCTAAATACACCAATTCATGCCTGAGTGTGTCACAAAGAACAGGGTGAGCTGCAGAGTGTTCTGGTTTGGAGGTGACATGCTCCCCACAGGCTCCTTGCTGAATGTTTGGTTTCTCAGCTGGGTCTGCTTAGTAGGTAGGACCTACCTAGGATATGTCAAGGGTATGTGGCTGTAGATTTTGTTTAGTTTCCAATCTTATCTTTGTTTGATGCCTCCTTTCTACATTTTTGGAAGCTCTCAATACTAAGTGATTTACCCAGTGCAGGAGGCCAAATGCCCAGTGCCTGAAAGCTAAAAATTCATGAGCTAAAAAGGACAGGTATTAAATACAGAACACAAATTAAACTCAGATTAGTTACAAGTCTGAAACATTTATTAATCACCAGTTAAAAATAAGAAAGAACTCAGTGGAAGCATCTAGAATGCTTCACCCATTAGAACATGACATAAGAGTTCAAGTAAACTACCCTATGACATAGAGAAATATTCCTACAGGGAACATTCTTCTTCTCTGTGCTAATTCTTTTCTGCTTCTTCTATTTGAATCAGTTTGTTCTTGTACTTTGAAATCATTCTCTAGCAGTGAGATGTTGGGCATGTTTAGTGTCATATACTGGCTGAACAACTCAAAATGACACATAATGCCACAGTTCTAATTTCACTACACACATGTGTAGTTTTTGCATGTAAAATGATTCAAATTTAAACTATAAAGTAATCAAACAGTTTGAGATATTTTATGACAATCTACTTTCTCAGTTTTCAGTGAATATGGTGTGTGTGTAAAGTCTAGTAAGTGAAAACACTAACAAGAAAAACAAGAAAATAATGGTGTTTGTCAGTCACAGATATTTTCAAGGCAAATAGCTAACAAGCAAAACCTCACACAGTTGGATTTAGAGTGGGAATAAACAATATGTACTTCTCAATGAGAGTTAATTTTATGTCAATATATTCAGCAGATGGTTGAAATACCCATCTTTAATCCCACAGACCTTTCAGGGAATAAGTCGTATTGCTTGTGCCTATAAAACTTACATTAGAATTAGAAAGGCTGGACATTTCTGAAATTGAGGGAACCAGCAAGTTTTGTTTTTAGTTCTATGGGTGTCTTCAGTAGTGTGTAGTCTTGTCTTTTACTCTTTCAACAAAACTATAATGACTCAATTCATAACTGATTGAACTAATCATGAGTAACACTCAAAACCAAGTCACTTAGAAGTACTCCTTCAACAATTACCTTAATGATGCTGACACTCCCCATCAGATATGACCTTCCTACTTAATAATTCACATCATTTTAGAATCTTTGTCTCTCACATAAAGTTTATTTTGTGGAATTATCTGTTCCCTGTCTTGGTTCTCTTACTAAATTGCAACATGCAATGATCTCATAAAAATTAAGAATGTATTAGGGTAAAAACCAAAGAAGCTCATTTTACTGTTCCATTGCTGTGATGAAACATCATGACCAAGGTATCCTATTAAATGAAGAATTTGACTGAGACTTGCTTACAGTTTCAAAGGGCTATAGTTCATGATCATCATGCTGAGGAGTATTGCAGTAGGCAGGCAGGGAATTGGAGCAGCAGCTAATTCCACATCAGATTTGTAAGTTGCAGGCAGAAAGAGTGAGATGGGATCTCGAATGGGCTTTTGAAACCTCAAGGTCTACCCCAGTGACATACCTCTTCCCACAAGGCCATAACTCCTAATCCTTCCCAAATGGTTTCACCAACTGGGTACCAATCATTCACACATACGAGACTATTGACGCCATTTTCATTCAAAGCAACATAAAACCCATATAGGTCTGTAGCACAGCAAACTGCCCATGTAAAGGACATACACATGTTTTTGTAACTGGAAATATGCTAATTATGTAATCTTAAAGGCCACACATTTCTCCCAATTCTTCCTAAATCACACATTTTGTAATGATGTTACATGAATTCCTCTGATCATGCTTGGTCTCACCTGTAGACTCACAAGTTCTTTAAAAATGAGATCCTGTATGGTAGCCAGAACACTGCCACCCTCTCCATCAAAGACATATGCATCTTAATTCTAGAACCTAGCAGTATCTTGTGTTGTCCTTGGGGCAGAAATAGGTAAGAAATTCCATTTAATGTCTCAAAAAATCAAGAATTTATTCACTCTAGTCTTGTGGATTGTTTTAGGGCATCTTTTGTTTCTCTAAGTTCATAGCCCCCATGCTCCATGCACCCAATCTTATTTTCAATACATGCAAATTTTTTATATTTTTAGTAAAATGTCCATCATAAAACAAATGCCTCCAAGGGATATGAGAACACATTTCTTGTAAGTGCTGCCTTAGATGCCAACTTTCAGCTGCCCAATTCAGGATCCATGAGTCTGCATACCTATTTTTCTCTAAAATGGAAATAAAGTGATGGGATTACTCTCTTGTTGGCCACACTACAGGCAAAACAAAGCAAGACAATAAGACAAAAAAAAAGTCATTCCCCTCCCCATGTTCTGAATAATATCAGAATGAATCAGATCAAGAAAATTCTAAGCCTTGGACATGTACATCATACTCAGGTAAACCAGACACAGACAAAAACATGTGCAGAGACCTCAAATCTGATGAACTCTGAACTGATGCATTGTGGACAGCCTTGGGGACTTTAGAAAGATATTTTCTCAAATTTATCCATATATGAGCTGAGAATGCTTTTCAGTTTCTGAAGTAAGATGAGGAGGATGACAGAATACTGTAGACAGAACACAGTTAACTTCTATTGACAAATAACTTACTTTAAACTAGTTATTTTGAAATGATATTTATTTTTTCTAATTTTTATAAATACAGAAAAAAGAGAAAGGACAGAGATGGAAGAAAAAGAGTTAAGGATGAAAAATACAAAAATAAAGCAGATTGGCTGCCTGGTGAATGGAATGTGGAGGGGGTTGGGAGGGCCAAGGGGACAATGCAGATAGGCTAGAGTAGACAGAGAAGCATTTTCTGGCCTCAGGCTAATACAACAGCAGAGAAGAGAGATCGAGATGTCACATGACCCCGCAGCTTCCTTATAAAAAGAAGACCCATCACAAGTGGCTGGACTCAAATGTTCAACGGAGGTAACCCTCATCTCCCACTGTGTTTGCGTATGTAAGTGTTCCTATCTCAAAGGTTTCTGATTAGGTTTGCTCTCGGGAAGTTCCTCTCTCTCTCTCTCTCTCTCTCTCTCTCTCTCTCTCTCTCTCTCTCTC
>CABHPR010128980.1:5102-31697 GCA_902168415.1 Peromyscus melanophrys
TGTGTGTGTGTGTGTGTGTGTGTGTGTGTGTGTGTGTGTGTGTGTGTGTTTGTTGTTATTATTGCTCTTTTCAGGAAGGGAGAGAAAGAACTACCCTGGCCTGACCCGAGTCTCCAAAGTACCAGGCATGCTTGGACCTCAAGAGCACTTGCAAAGCAGTGGGAGTCATGTTTCATTCAACAGATGCTTATCACATATCAACTCTGTGCAGGGGACTGTGCTAAGGAGTGAGGCGGGATGGATGAATGAGGCCAGATCTTCTCTCCAGGGGGTATGGTTGGTAGAGGGAGGTGATCATTTGGAAGGAAAGAAGAAAGTGGGGGTAGGAAAATGGGGGTGGGGATGACAGTGCAGGGAGCAACAGTTTGTCCTAGGCAGAGCGATCACCTTGGCTTCAAGGCCTGCACTTCTCTCCAATCCTGACCTGCCTCAGAAGACCCTTGGGCTTGCCTTGGGTCCATCTCAACATGATGGGCACTGAGACCCAGGTTATCCTTTGCACAGGAGCCTAGGAGAGAGGAGATTAAGAGAGCCTGTCTCCTCTGTCTGGAAAACTATCAAGGTTTGTCTTCATGGCCAGGCTTTGTGTGGGTTGTTGTTAGCCATAGTAAGCAAGGGCAGACCAGAGAGAATTCCAGAAGGAAAAGGAGGAGGCAGATCATTTCCTCTTTCTCCTCCTCCTTTGCAGTGCTAGAGAGGAATCCCAGGACTTTGTGCTCTTCTGAGTGTGTACTCCACCACTGACCTACATCCCTAGCCCAGAGGCAAATTTCTTGAGACATTAGAAAGACCTTGCAAATGAAGAATCTTGGACAGAGCCAGGTGTGGTGGCACACATCTGTAATCCTAGCACGTGGGAAGCAGAGGCAGGACATCACAGCAAGTTTTGAGGGCAGCCTTGTCTATACTGAGTTTCTAGGCCTCTAGGGCTACATAGTGAGACCCTGTTTCCCTACCCCTTCAATCCCCCCCCCCCCAAAAAAAATAAGACTTGATACTAAAACGAGTATAGGAGCTCTCTTTTGAAACCTCGGAGAATAAGGAAATAGAGATCTTGGGGGATGTTCAGACTATGTCAGATAAAGCAGCTTTGACTGGGCCTAGGGTTTGGGTCGTGGGGTGGATGGGAGTGAGACAGGTGTCCCCGCGCTCCCCACCCCAACACCAATCTTAGATGTTTAGTGACTGAAAAGACTGCAGGGCTGCAATTCCAGAAGTCTCCGGAAGAGGGAGCACAGGGCAGAGACCGCTGGAGAAAAATCCAGGAAGGTTTTCCTCAGCCTGTTGGGGCAACTGTTTCTTTTAACATTGGGTGAGGTTGTTTTTTCTTTGCCTTGACTTCTTTATGGTAACTTCATTCTGTAAATGAGAGACTCATAGTGAAGTCAAGGCAAAGAAAACTCAAACAGGAGAATTTTGGTTAAACAAAAAAGTCATAACCCCCCACTCTTGTTGACGATCCCATAATGGAGGCTGGGTCAGTTAAGAGACATGTCCCTGGATAATGTCTGTTGCAGAGTGAGGAGGGATAGCTACCAGTGTTCTGTTCCTGGAGTTAACCATCCACGAGGCGGGGGCATTTTTCAGTTCTGAACCCTCCAGGCTGGGCAGCAGGGAGCCTAGACGGCTCGGACCCCTCCCCTTCTCTGGAGTCACCATAAGCCCCTAAACCGCTGCCCATTGCCCTCTGTGGATTTCTCCCGCAAGAGAACTGGAGGCCTTTTCAAAAGAGGCTTAAGTTACTCTCTCAGCTCCTACAAGCACAGAAGCTTCTGGAAACTTGACCCTCTGGAGCTCAGCTGCCATGAGACGCCCCCCACCCCACGTTCATCTCAGCAGGCTTGCTGTTGTACTCTTAATCCATCCACCCACACACGCACCCCCATCCTGCTTGATCCTCCTTAAAAGGGCACGGACCCCATCCTGGAGAGGAATGTGGGGACCCTACTCATCCTGTCAGGGTCTGGATGTGGGGGAGTCCTTCAGAAATAGCTGGGGTCTTGAGCCTTTGGGAAAAGCTGCCCTTTGCAGTTTCTTTGGCAGCAGAAAGAGGGCCCAGTTCAGGGCTCAGGGCTCAGGGCTCCAGGGCTTTATTCAGCGGTTCTTCGGGGTTGCTGGCCCTGTCCAGAGGCCCTCCCATTTCTGTTACCAGACACCACACCAGGGCATTGAAGGGACCACAGCCAAGGTGGTAATCAGAGGGCTCTGAGGAACCTTTACCCTGGGGAATTCCTTGTTCTGCAAACTCTGCATGAGAATTTTCTCTTTAATGTTGAAACCTTTATTACAAGGCAGCTACGGGGTAGGGGAATCCCGTGCAGCGCGCTCAACTTCACAAGACATCCAGGAGGAGGTCATTTGTGTCACTGATGCTGTCATCAAAAGGAGCCAAAAGTGCCATTTTGCAGGCCCAGGAGCCAAGTGAGGTTGTGTGGGACTAGGGCCACAAAGGTGGGTACAGAAGAATCTCCACTTTGGGAAACAGGAATGCGCAGCTTAAGGATGCCCTTCTCCCTGCCTTCTCATCTCTAGCTCCCCAGAGCCAGCGAGCACCATGATGCCCTCAGACTGGAGCACTAACTCCAGAGTGTTGATAAACACAGGCTCAGGAAAAAAAAAATCACCAAGCTCGTTAGAAGGAGCTCATTAGGACTTGTTGACATGAAACCCATTAGACCAATTAACATTCCATTAACGGCCTGGGGCACCAAGGGGTTAATGCTGCTGGGCAGTAATTGGGCAGGGGTGTAGGGGTTGGGGGCTCAAGGCCTTAAGGATGAGAAACAAAGTCTAATTGGGAACCGTCTGGCCAGCTGGCCTGACAGCATTTGTTCCTGGCCCCTGACCCTAGCTGGGACTAAATTGTATCCTTGCATCCGGTGCTGAGGTAGGAGAAAGAAGGAAAGCCTAAATTTGCTCTGGCCCTTCCCTGTCACGCTCCTCTGCTTCAGACTGGAGGCTGGGCAGGTGGTTGGTCTAAGAACAAGGGGGAGGGGCACTTCCACCCTCTGACCCTGATGGTTCTGTTTCCTTCATCTGTGACATCCCCTCCTCCACTCCCTCTGGTCTTGTTTTATTCATTTTTATATTTTATTTTTGAAACAAGGGTCTCCTTAAGCAGCCCAGGCTAGCCTTGGACTCACTATCCTGCTGCCTCCGCCTCTAGGGTGAGTTCTGGAATTACAGATGTGCACCACAGTATCTGGTTGGTCCAGTATCTTTTTTAGCTCTGGGAAGTGAGTACCCTCTCCTCTTCTGGGACTGGTTTTCTGCAATGTTACCTACTTTTTATAAGTAGAAAAACATGGGAAGTTTCAGAGCTTAACGCATTCCTGGGGTGTTGGGGTGGTCCTGGGTGTTCTGCCACCCTCCAATAAGCAAAGCAGTTAAGAGAGCTCCCAGAGCATCCTCTAGGAGCCCTGTTCCCCCTCCCCCTCTCTCTCTGTCTCCCTCCCTCCCCTCCTCTTCCTCCCTCCCTGTCTCCTTCCATCCCTCTCTTCTCTCCCCCTCTTCTTCCCTCCCTCCCTCTCTCTGTCTTTCCGAGGGCTTCCTTGCTCAGTACAAGTAGAGCCTATGAAGGTCTCACTCCATGGCTGAGTCCCAATTTCCCAATCTGCAAAATCAGTTGAGTAAGATCTACAAGGTCATCCTCAACTCCTAAATCCCAGGCTCTAGTCTGTGCTTAGGGTTCAAAAGTCTAAATTCTACAACCTGTAGACTTTCTTGTTCAAGCCACTTTTTCCTTTTGGATTGCAGAATAAAGGAAGCCCCCAACATCTGCAAAATCATTGCTCACAATTAGCCCTCCACACATGCTTACTAACTTGAATGGCAACAATTGGATTGTAGCTTCATTCCAAGGGTCAGTGGTTCCCTTCCTCCCCCAGTCCACATGCAAGTGGAGGTGGGGGAGGGTCCTGAAGCCAGCAAAACCGGAACCCTCCCTCATCCTAGCCCATAGCCTCCACCTGCATCCCCAAAGCCTCCCCTCTCCACGCAGCTGCCCAGACCAGCAGTTCTGACGTCTAGACAGATTTGCAGGAGGCTGAAATAACACTGTGAACTCAGTAGGAGGGGCTGACAGGCTGCATTAGTAACCTGGCTGCCTTTAGCTTCTCCCTCAGGGGCAGCTGCCTGAACCTTGGCGCTGTCATACTTTCTTTTCCTTCAACGACCAGGCTTGGCCCCTGTGACAGACTCCAGTCCAGCTCCCTTCCCAGAAGCCACCTGTAGGTGGCGTCGTAGGGCCCCTCTTTAATTTCGTTATATAATATAACCTGTTTACTAAATCAAGTAATCAGTCGCCTCAGGATTTACAGCTTCGGATGTGTACAGAGAATTGGACTTTGAGTCAAATTTAAAAACAAATAAAAATGAGAGGCAGCTGTTGCTGATAGTGTGATATTCATCTTTTGGAAACAAATTCACCCCAGTACTATAAATTATGCCTGGAAAAAAAGTGTTGTTGGTGGGAAGGAATTGGCTAGGTCTCCTCTGCTGGCAACTCAGAGCGATGAATCTTGAAATAACGGTGTCAACCTGTCACTGATTTCATGTGACTCTGTGGATTTATCTAAAGAAACGCAGGCACACACACACACACACACACACACACACACACACACACACACACATGCTCTCTAGGTCTCTGTAAAACTCAGTAAAGGCTAAAAACTGCACACTGGAAGCTGAGAGTCTACAGGAACTCAGTGGTCTCTGGGATGGATGACTGGAGTCAGCATAGAGAACAGGACAGGGACCAGTCTGAGGCCAGTGGGGACTGAAGGAGGATGGAGTGGAAATGAGATGCACCAGTGGGCTACAAAGTTCTAAGATGTGAACAAGGACTTCACATCCAAGTCAGTTTCCTGATTGAAATGTTTTCAAAGGAGGGAGATGTGAAGGGTTGTTATGAGGGGAGCTGAAGAATCCTTGGGAAAGACATAGGTACCCCAGGACCCTGACCTGTGAGTTATCACAGCTCATCAAACACTGCAGAATCCACTGTACAAGATGATTCATGAGAGCACTGCTAAGCCTGGGAGACAGCCCCAGGACCTGAAGTCTGGTGACAGGAAGGCCATAGTCTAGCAGACACCACTTCCTCCTCCCTCTGCTTTCAGGATGTTGGGACAACCGTCCTGCATCTAGTCAGGTCAAGCTCAGAGGGGCTGTGGGAAGCCAGGCACAGGATCTGTGGTCATATTAGTAAGAGAAAGACACATGGGATAGGAACCGAGAAGGGTTTGTTCTCGGGTCTGATCCTTTCATTTCTCTGTGTCCCGAGGATGGCTTGCTCTTCAATTACTCGGGCCCCGGGACATACACTGCACAAGGCCCATTTCTCCAGTGGCTCTCTAGCGCCTGCTTGGGACAGTCAGTGAGTGTCCACAGACCTGAGCAGGAAGCGGCAATAACAACTGGCCACCTATAGCTCACTGTGCTAATATTCCTTTGCTACCTTTCTAGGGTTTCCTGCGTAGAAGGTGGTGCCAGGTCACACCCTAGTATCATGATGCTGGTCTCCAGGGAACGGAGTGGGGACCGCAGCAGATTCCTTCAGAGATGTGAAACTCCTTTTCCCTCTCTCCTCCATCAGCCCTAAGTGCCTCATGGAGCAAATGAGTAATGCAGACCTCCTTTTGGCTCCTCACCCCAAGGAGCAGTCCTACTTCCAAGGCTCTCCACATACCAGCTTTCTCCACCCCAAAGTCCACTTTGTTGTTTGCGCTTATCTGGAACAACATCATGTCACCATGTAAGTGAGCAAATGAGTCTTTTCCGAACAGCCATTTATGATCCAGCCTAGAGATGAGCACCAGTTTGCTCTAGAAACCAGCTCTGGAGTGTGTGGAGTGGTTGTTTTTCTGCTCCGTATCCCTTGGTAGCTGTTGCATTTGGGAGGGGGTGCTTAGTGGTTCCATAAGGCAAAGAATTTGATTAAACAGGGTCTTGGATTGGACCCCTAGCCTTTGCTGGGAGCACTGAGGATTACTGAGAATCATAGTGCCTCATCCTTGCCCTCAGAACCTCCTCACTCTTCAGGGGACAGAACTCAATTTCCTCGGACTCCAGTCCGGCCAGGTTTCCCACAGAAGAGCCTACTGCCATGCTCTGTCACTAGGAGGGACACGACTCTCACTCACAGAGGTCCTAGCTTATCAGGGCCCAGAGTTCACTGGCTAGCCCCTCCTCTCAACTAGTCTTCCAGTTCAGCCGTCTTCCAGCTTGGCATGAGAACCCAGACCAGGGTCCAGAGCCACCTTCCTCAGGGGCACCCATTTGATCCCAGCTCAGCCGAGTGGTGGAGCCTCTAGCTCCTGCCTCGCTGCCCAGCTAGCTGTCACACCTTCACCGGCTTCAAAAAGCCGCTGATATATTTTACAAACTGAAACAGCAATTTAATTCCCCCTGATAGCAGCCATTGTCCATTAGATCTTCCTACCGAGGAGCTTAACTCTAATTCCTTTCATCCAACTGCTTGCCTCTTCTCGATCTGAGAATCAATCCCATAAATAGCAGGCAAGAGTTTGCACATTACTCTCCCCCTCCAGCTTTTAGCATTTTGATGAAGATTCTCATCTCTTCTTTAAGCACTTTACAACTTGGCAATTTTTCTCCCTTTGGTTCCTTTAAACAAAATAAAACAACAACACAAAACCAGAAAAGGGGGGGGGGGAGCGGCAGTCGGCTGTAAGGGGAAGCATGGTGCTCTCAGCACTTTCCCAGAAGGAAGGTTTGTCCTCCTCACAGCTGGGAAGCAGAGGGTGGCTCCAGCACTTCTGATGGGCTAGGCTGCTGAAAAGCGGGTGCCACTCTGCCCCAGTAGGGTATTGTTAGCCTCTTAAACCTCACCCTCACTGAAGTTGGGCCTTGCTTTTGTCAACAATGTTCAACTCACAGCAGTTTTCCCCTTCCCAAACACTCTTCTGTTGGGCTCAGAAATGGAAGCCAGGGGAAGCCCAGCTGCTGGCCTGAGGCGAGGGGCTCAGTTCCCTGCCCACCCCTAAGGTAGCCCTCTTACCTAAAGACAATGGTGAACCCTCTGTTTTCTGTTTTGTTTTACAACAGACTGATGCTAAGGCTCCTTGGGGACTATTGAGAATGACAGTGTCTCCTCACTGCCACTTTAGGAGGGTGGTTTCTAACTTGACAACCTCCTGCCTCAGCCCTTCAGCTGCTGGGATCACAGTCATGCTCCACCACACCCAGTTACTCTCCTTACTTTCTCATCTCTAGCCTCCTTCGAGTCTTCCCAAACATCATGGGTGGGAGAGAGAGAGGAAGAGGCAAAGGAGGCCTTCAGGCCTTGGATTCAACCATGTGTCTTTTCCTTTGAGTCTCCAGTGATTAGCAACAGAGGAGAGCCCTCCAGATCCTCCACGGGATGTTGGCGACAGTAGATTGCCAGGGCACCGGGGAGACGCAGCCTGGTCCCCTGAGATGCCACCACGTGTTTTCTCTTGTCTGCACACATGAAGAGAAACAAGTTTGAACCCAGGGACTCAAGAAGAAAAAAAAAAGTCCCCCTCGACAAACTCGATTCCCAGGTTTATTGTTATTTGTGGAGAGCTGACAGCAGCAGGCAGCTTCGGGAACAGAGCTGAGAAAACAACACAGGCCTGGCCCCTGGGGCTCACAACTCAACAGAGACAAACAGCTCAGACGCTGGGGGATCCAGCATGATAGAAGCCAGGCAGCTACCTCCCTGATGCCCTGCCTGCCTCCCTTGACTAGTCTGAGGGCTGAGGGCGGTCTACCAACTTTAGGAAAAGGGGAAGGAGGGAAGGACTGGAGCACAGAGCAGGGGACTCCAAAGCCTCTTCAGCCTGTGAGCTGGGACAATCTCAGATTTCCATGGAGCCAGAGCCTCTACAGAGGGCCTGCCAGGCCTTCTCCTCTCTGAGAAGCACCGACCTATGTTCTCTGGCTGAGTGATCCTGGTCCCAAGTCTTTAAATTCACCTCCAGGGAAAAAAAAAAAAAAAAAAAAAAAAAAAGACCAAGAAGCAACTTTTTGGAAACACTGATCTCTAGGCCAGGCTCTGATTAGCGTCATCAACTTTCCTGTTCTTATCTGGTTCAGGTGGAATCCACCTTGGTCCTTCCCACGGGTAGAACAGGGGCATGTACCTTGACTCTACGTTCCCGATATCCCAAGAAACAGCTCATAGAGGAAAGACGAAGATAGCTCTGACGTGAGGGGAAGTGAGTCTGTTCCTGGGCCCCAGACTCATGCCCCTTCTGGCAAACATGTCCTCTGTCCCTGTAAGCTGTGTCCTCTGCACCTTTTGTTGTGTTCCTTGTCAGTTAGGACCGTATTTCGTATTTCACAACCGTGTCAATTCCTTCGTCAAAGTTTTGCTCCAAGCACTATTTGACCATGAAGCCTTCCTTTCCTTTCCACCCCAGGCCCGCATCCTTCAGAGCCTTGCAACAGGCAGACATGGGGTACCACAGCAGGACAGGTTGCTTCATACAATTCTAAGTCATCAAAAATTCCCTTCTCTACCACATGTCCTTTCTTGTGTAGCGACCTCTTTGTTCCTCAGCATAAATAAGCTCATGGCTATGGCTGCCATTTTCTAGGTATTTTCTGCGGGGTAAAAATGTGTGTAATGTGAGGTCACAGGTTTTTCTTCCTCATGTATGTACCTGTAAGGCTACAGATCCACGTCTTTGGCTTACTGTTAAAGTGTGAAAACAAGCACATCTGGGACCCTTTAGGTCCGGCTGCCATTTAGACCTCTGTGAGAACGAGTTTGTTAGTCCCTTCCCTCGGCATTCATTTTGGTGAGGGTAAGACAGTAATATGGAATGAGTAACGACCACCATTTATTGCGCCCTTACCTCAAGCACGAATGTTTCGGGGTAAAAGCAGGAGAGGAGACCAGCACAGAGAAGGCAAAGCGGTCATGGAAACAAGCTGACATCTTGGACTTGGCCCTTTGCCGAGGCTGTCCTTTGATTTTCATGTGGTCCAGACTTCTGAAAATCACACCATGTAGCATATGGGCTTTGGTGACAGCTAGTGCCCTGCTTCCCATGCCTTCCCACAGTAGGACTGTTTCATCTCCCACAGTGGGGCTGCTTCTTCCTTGCTGTTCCTTCCTGTTGGGGCTGTTATCCTGGTAGCAAGCAGTGCTGGTCCAAACGTATGCAAATATTTGACTGCATTTTGCTCTTGTTATTTTATAGAAAAATGAATGAGTAGAAGATGAAAAAAAGAAAGTGCTGATACCAGAGATGAGAATAGAGGGGTCTTGTAACATGACAAAACCTAGACAAAGATGGACGGCATTTAGTGCGCTGAAAGCCGTGGATCTGGAGTCTCCTTCACTGGACTGTGTGCTCAATTAGGAAGCGAAAGGATGAAATCAAAGAATGAGCATGAGATAATGAGCGTCTGGTTGAAGACTGCCTCAGAGGCGATGCACAGTTGGAAACCTGGTGCTGTATTTCCCTGTCTGGGAGGAACTTTGAAAACACACACTGTAGACTCAAGCCCCAGGCTGCCTGTTCCTGACCGGACATGCCACCACTGGAGGCCAGAGTTCTATTAGGGCCTCCATGTCAGTCTGGACCCAAGTGTCTTGTAGGGGCTTAGGTGGAGTAGGGGAAGGGGAATCCTGCACTTAGCCTGTTCTGTCTCCACATGGCCTTCTTTGCCATCCCACCATGGCTTTCCAGAACCATCCACAGTTACCAAGAAGAGTCCGTATTCTAAAATGATCCAAGGGTAGAGACTCTTGTCTCTTTCTTTCCAAAGTTCAGTGATTTTAGGTGTTTTAAGCCAGGGCACTTCATCATTTGGAAGTGACCCTTTCTGGTCATATCTACCTAAATTCTAGTTGTCTCTTCCCACAGAAGCCCCCTCTGCTGTGCCTTCTTCTGAGCCTTGTTTCTTCTCAGCTCAGAGAGACTCCAGGCAGCGATTGTCGGAGGTCAGCAATAGTGTTATTACTCATAGTCTCTAAAGCAGGCAGCTGTTAGACTGAAGGACAGAGCACCAGGCTATGTTTTGCCTCCCACTGGCTCCTGGCTCCCTCCTGCCAGCCCCCTTCCCTTTCACCCCAGCCTTAGGAAGGAGTTTGCAGTCCTCTGGCTTCTACCAGGGAAACCTTTAGTCATGCCTCAGCCCTTCCAGCTGCATTCAGACCCGGAGACGTGTTTCATATTGGCAGCAGACTCTTTGAACACTAGCAACTTGTCTGAGAAGTATAACTCACATGGAACCTTTGCAATGACGACTAATTTCCTATCATTATGATGTTGATGGAAAAGAACGAACGAGCCCTGACTTCAGCAAGTTAAAAATTGCGCCTCTCTTTCCCTTTCTTTCTCCTAGAAGATAAGCCTCCCCTGTGCCAGGACAAGGACCAGTGGGTGGAAGAAAGAGTGGAGAAGATAATTTTGCCCACTAGTCCTCAAGGACCAATTAAGAGGCTCCGACTTACAACAGACACCAATCTCCTGGGATGTGAGCATCTTTCAGGGTCAGGTTGCCAAAGGTAAAGGAAGTAAGCATCTTGACTCACTTTGTCCAGAGCAGGGTGACCTAGGCAGGCAGGGAAAATGATGAGGGAGGTCATCAGGATGGAAAGGACTGGTAGACAGGATGCTCATCCAAGATGACACCCCTCAAAGGCACCAACTGGGAAGCAGGGATGGATGGATCCCTGCTCTCTGCAGGCTTCTCTGGGCTTTCTTCTCTGAGATGCCTGGCTGTGCATGGTCAGAGTCTCTGTTCTGGGAACACTCAGAAGACCAACCTGCTAATTCCTTGTCCTGAGATTTGTACAAGGGAGAAAATGATCCCAGTGGGAGACTTGAACCACCAGGATGATTTCTTTAACAAAAGTTGTATGCACGTGCATGGGCTTAAAAAAGGTGGTGGTGGGGTGTCCTAGTTAGGTTTCTATTGCTGTGACAAAACACTATGACCAGAAAGCAAGTTGGGGAGGAAAGGGTTTATTAGGCTTACACTTCAGTATTGCTGTTCATCACTGAAGGAAGTTAGGACAGGAACTCAAGCAGGGCTGGAACCTGGAGGCAGGAGCTGATGCAGAGGCCATGAAGAATGCTGCTTACTGGCTTGCTCATCACAGCTGCTCAGCCTGCTTTCTTATAGAACCCAGGACCACCATCCCAGGGGTGGTACCACCCACCATGGGCTGGATCTCATGGAGGCATTTCCTCCAGTGAGGTTCCTTCCTCTCTGATGACTCTAGCTCGTGTCAAGTTGACACACAAAACCAGCCAGTACAGAGGAATAGGCAGGATGAGTAGAGAGAAATGAAGAGGTAAGGAAGCCCATTTCAGAGGGACTGGGAGGGTCAAGGACAGTGGATGCTGGGGAGATAGAGGGTTCATAACAATGATACACAGCAGGAAGATGGCTGCCATGCTGCCCTGATTTGTACCCCAGCTTTCCTTCACAGAGGAGAAACTCACTGCTTCTACCCTGGGCTCAGGAGCAGTGGGGATTCAGGGTTTTAGGGCTAATTGTCAGAGGACTAAGAGAGCTAGGTCATGAACAACCAGGAGCTCTGATGTCTCAGAGAAATTTGTCCAGATCAAGCAGCAAGTTGGCTATAGGGTCATCACTAGAACTCAGGTCCCAAATAGCAGAGTCAGTAACCAACTACTAGGTTCCAGGCACTGTGTGAGCAATGGATGTGGCCTATGGAGAAGACAGAGACTGCAGTGGTGGAGGGAAGATATGACCAAAGAAATAATAAAATGAAAATTTCCCTAAGCTGAAGCCAAGCAGGTAACTTCAGAGTCAAGAGGATCCTAAGGACTGGGGAAGTGAAAGACGAAAGCAAAGCACGCTTCAGGTCCCAAACTATACCAGTTCTGAACCCCCGAAGAGAGGGCTGGAAAGATGGCTCAGCGGTTAAGAGCATTGACTGCTCTTCCAGAAGACCCGGGGTTCAATTCCCAACACCCACATGACAGCTCACAACTGTCTGTAACACCAGATTCAGGGGACCTGCACCCATGGCAAAACACCAACTTTAAAAAAAAGAAGAAGAAGAATGGTGCCCATAGTTCCCATGGATATCCATAAGCAGGAAATAAGACAACAGAGCAACATTATAAAGACAGAAGAGGCAGAACGGAGGGTACTCCTCAGTGGTGGTGCTCCTCAGTGGCGGTGCTCCACAGTGGCAGAGCATCTGCCCAGTGTGAAGAGCCCTGCGTTTGATTCTTAGCAAGGAAGAACAAAAAAAGCCTTCCTGAGAGGAAGATTCTGAGCTCAGTCAAACTGTCAACCTAGGGTGTAGAGGAAGTCAACGCTGGCTATGTGAGAACTCACCTTAATTCCCATTCCGCAATACAAAAAAACATATCTAGAGGTGATATTCCAGCAAAACCAACAGTTGTGCATATTACAACACCTAAGGAAATGCAGGGAGAAGGACTGTATTTGCACAAGAAGGAGCAGCACAGCATGATTCTGCTGAAGGGGAAGATCCAGAGGGACAGGGAGGGGGTCATTATACCACTGTGTTCTTGACCCTGGGGAATCTGTCTCCTTCCTGCAGTCAAAACACACAACCAGATTACGTGGCTGAGTGACATTTCCATGTCCACACTGGGTTCAATGCCTTCCAATATAGTTCAGTCCTTTTGTTTTGTTTTGTTTGTTTTCAAGATAGGGTTTCCCTGTGTAGCCCTGGTTGTCCTGGAACTTGCTTTGTAGACCAGGCTGGCCTCAAACTCAGAGAGTCACTTGTCTCCCTGAGTGTTGGGATTAAAGGTGTGCACCACCACTGCCCAGCATAGTTCAATCTTCTAGTCGACCTCCAGTCAGAATCTAGAGGTAACTATACTTATGCAACAGAATGCAAATCTTCTAAGTCTTAAGGTAAAGAATGTAGATAATATACTATTGTTATACTATATACATACTGTATGGAATAGTATATAATGTTTTATATACAATGCTAGATATTATACTATTAAATACAGTATTTTCTTTTTCCTTTTTTTTTTTTTTTTTGTTTCTTGAGACAGGGTTTCTCTGTGTAGCCCTGGCTGGCCTGGAACTCAGAGATCCACCTGCCTCTGCCTCCCAAGTGCTGGGATTAAACTACATTTTAAACTACATCACTACATTTTCATTTTTGAAACAGAGCCTCATTATGTAGCCCAGGCTGGCCTTGAACTCTTGACCTTTCCTTAGCCTCCTGAGAGCTGGGATTATAAGCATGTACTGCAATGCTTAG
The DNA here is from genome assembly GCA_902168415.1 of Peromyscus melanophrys. Classification (NCBI taxonomy): domain Eukaryota; kingdom Metazoa; phylum Chordata; class Mammalia; order Rodentia; family Cricetidae; genus Peromyscus; species Peromyscus melanophrys. Next base: position 18,337 of record CABHPR010128980.1, read on the forward strand.
GTAAATTTTATTTGTATATTTATATATTATGTATATATCATGTAATAAAAATTATTACACATAGTATTTAAAACATCATATTTTGGGCTGGAAAGATGGCTTGGTCGGTGGTTAAGAGCATTTGTTGCTCTTGCAAAGTACCTGGATTCAGTTCCCAGCATATACAGGATAGCTCACAACCATCCATAACTCGATTTCCAGGGGAGCCAATGTTTTGAGAGCACCAGACATGCATGTGGTACACATGTATACATGCAAGCAAAACAATCATACATATAAAATATGAAATAAATAGATCTAAAACATTTTAAAAGCATTATATTTTATGTACCATAATAGTGTTTAAAATCATAATATAGACTATGAAGTTTCCATGGCTAGTCATTGCAAAATTAGAAATAAAAATATAGCAAAGAAATGCCATCAAGATAAAAGAGAAAGGCCAAGCATTGTGTAGTATGCCTGCCTGGAATATTACTCAGGAGGCAGAGGGAGAGAATTGCTGTGTGTTCAAGACCAGTCTGATCTACAATAGTGAGTTCCAAGCCAACCAGGAGCTACAGTGAGAAACTGCCTCAAAGTCACAAAAATAAAAAGGGAAATAGAAGAAAAGAGAAAAGAGGTTTGAACTTAGAATTTTAATATGTATACTAGTCTAGAGTAGCATATATGATAGATAATATATGGTATAGTACATAGAATATAGTATATATATATTATACAGTAAATATTATATATAGTGTCATATGGGATTGTGTATAATTGCATCATATATATTATATATCTTTTGTATATGTTTTACATGGTTAAGATTTAAATTTATATACACACATAGTATATATTATATATTATATAATACTATATACTAAAATACTATCAAATATAGAATTATTATTATTGTTTTGTTGTTATTGTTATTGTTTTGAGACAGGGTCCCACTCTGTAGCCCCGGCTGACTTCAAGTAGGCAAATCCCCCTGCCTTGGTCTCCCCAGTGCTAGGATTGCAGGTCTGTGCCACCATGACTTGCAGAAACTGTGAGCCCTTGACTGCAAGTATTGACTTAGACTGGCCTAAGTGAAGCCGCCTGAAAAATTAAAGGTGTCTACACAGAGGTTTGGTGGAGGAGAGCCATGGAATGGCTTCCTCGAGGGCCTCTGGCTCACCATCTTCTTTCATGGACAATAAACTTACGTGGGACCCAGAGACGGATGATGCTAAGGAAAGGCCGCCAGTCGAAGAAGTGCCCAGGAAAGAGAACTGCCCGGAATGAGGCAGAACACCCAGTAAACAGTGGAAGCCTAGACTGGGAGCTTGGTGCTAAGCTCTTAAAGAACTTCCAGGAGAGGAGAAGCATTTGCAACTGCCCAGTAGGCAGATGGCTGGACTTTGGAGAAGCCTGGAGAAATCAGGCCAGATTCCCCTTGCTTAGTATCCGTGATAGCTCGAAAGAAACAGATTGGGTGTAGACAGAGGTACCTTGGAGCTGCTAGAGAGGGCCTTTGACAAGAGGTGACATTTTCTGAGAATTTCCCATGCACCAGAACTCTGTGAGGTCACTGCCACGAAAGCCCTGTGACAGACTTCGGTTCCAGTTACACAGACAATGATGAGCTGGGTCCATATCTGCAGACCCAGCATTTGGGAGGATGCGGAAGGAGATGGAGGCTAGCCTGGGTTACATAACTAAAACCGCCTCTTGGGAAAAAAAAATAAAAGAAAGAAAAGGAGGAAGGGAGAAAGTGAGGGATGGGGAGGAAAGGGAAAGGGGAACAAGGTGCAATGACGGTAAAAGACCCAAGTTCTAGAGCCTGCCCCAGTTCTGTAGCCAACAAACAGCCCAGCTCGGAACTGAGCCTTTGTTGAGTCAATTTAAAATGTGAGTTTATGCAGAATCCAAGGACTCAATCAACACATGCTGACACGTCTTTCCCCATTGAGGAAACTGTGTGCTGTTCCCTTCTTGAGCCTGAGTAGGGAACCAGCTCCTCTGCATAGTGCAACACTACCTGAGTGCTTTGACTGGCCCACAGGGATGGACTAGAACTCATGTGTTTACCCAACAGGGCTTAGGATGTTCCCACCTGGGAAAGCACCTGCAGTTGGGTGCCCCCTTTTCTCCAGCTCTGAACATTGATGGTGCCTGCTAAGGACATAGAGACTGACCCTGAGTCTGAATCCCAGAGGGATGAGCCAACACCCAGCATGAGTACAAGGAGAAGGAGAGACACCAGAGCCCTTGGTTTGCATATCCTTACCCACACCTTTGTCCTCTAACCAACCTCAGATACACATCAATGGCCCTAACTGTCCATTAGACCTGAGCTAGCCTCCGTAGCCCCTTCTGTGACTCCCTGCGAACTGGTGCCTTCATTGAGCTTGGGGGGCAGGGAGGCAGGCAGGCAGACCCAGGAGAATATGTATGTCAGTTAAGGTTTGTCGTTTACACGTGGAGATCATTAACGAGACTTATTTTTAAATTGTAATTGCAAAATGTAAATGCTCCCCAAACTGATGTGTAATTGCTACCCCATCCACCCCAGCCCTTCCCCTCCGCTGCCAGCTCTGCAAGGAGAGAATTAGAAAATAAAAAGGGGGTGGATTATGTAAGCAAAACGATTTTAAAAAAAGAGAGCGAGAGCTAAGAATTTAAGTGAGACAGCTGGCGGCTTCTCTGATTGCCACACTTCCAGCATTAGCTACAAAAATTGTCCTTGCCAATCGCACCCATGCAAGCAATAGTGTCAACTGTGCTTAGGCTCCAGGACACACCACACTGCCACTCACTTGGAGAGACAATCCCGTGGTGAGTCAGAGTGTCAGGGAGTCTAGGGTTAGAGGTCGGGTTCCTGTTTGAATTGACTCCCGTCTTCTTGGTGGAAGCCTCCCATTCTCCAGAAAGACACAGCCACACAGGAGCTATCAGTCAGGCAAACCTCTCCCCATATACTAGCAGCTGTAAGATGGCTCAGGGGCACAGGCTGGCCTGGGTGAGTCTAGCAACTATCTTAGCCAGGAGAGAGTAGAGTTCTGCCAGGTAGTCCATGGGGAGAGCCACAGTGCCACCTTAGTCCCAGAGAAAGTCGCTGGACTTGGCTTCAGGAGGCAACACACTCACACTAGCTCGCCACATCTGCAAGTGTGGTTCAGGCTTTCTCTCTATCTTTGATGTGCCCTCCATGTTCCTAAAGGTCTTCTCCTATCCTCTATGTACATTGAACTATATGCACCATGATTGTGTGCTCAGGCTCCAATGCCAAAAAGACTGTCAGCCATGACTTAAGGGGGATTTCCCCCCCAAATGCAGTTCTGTCTTGACCCCTGTGGATGTCTGCTCATGGTACGGTGTGTTGACTCCATTGCCACACCAGCACCACAGTGCCTCCAGACAGGAAGTGAGACAGTCATGGCTGCCTGCTCTTTCCTTCTCAGACATGGTCATCTACGATCGCCTGTGACCACTAACCACCGGCTTGGGAAACTGGGACAGCCCCATTCGCCGCTTGTATCACCAACTTTCTCTTTCTTTATAAGAGAAACAGGTTTTTCTGAGCAACATGGCAATAATTACCAACCTCAGAAGGAAGGCTGATGGACAGGGAGGTTTACAGGGGCCCGAAGACATCGTGGAAATATATAAAATCCCAGACAAGGTTCTTGAGAGTTGGGCCTGGATCTCACCATAACAGATCCAGCCCCAATCACGGCATACGGGAAGAGAAAAGGTGTTGTTTTGGATAATGGGCTTCTAAATTGCTAACTATACTGCTACATAAGTCTGTGGGATCTAAAAGGAGTTAGAAAGCCAAAAAACTAAACCACAACAATAAAACCCACCCCCACACCTGCTAAGAGGCTTGGATGTGAGTTCTCTATTCAAAGTACTTAATACAGTCTAAGGAACTATTTCTCCAAATCCATCATAAACACCTGGGGTGCAGTTTCCTCCATATTCATCGAGTCCTTTGGGGTGCATACGTGTGGGCCCTCACCTACTTCACAGAATAAGGGTCTCTGACTATGGGACTGGTATTGGTCACCAACATCCCTGGGTGAGTCTCAGGTAACACTTGCTCCAGCACTGTGCAAATGTGGTCACCACCACGGGTGTGTACAGTGCCCATCCATCTGGCTGGGGAGGTGACAGAAGACACAAAAATACCAGCAGTGTTTGCTGTCCAAGGCTGTCTTTGCTAAATATCTGCTCAAGTGACCAATGGGTGCTAGAGGCGGTCCTGGAGGAAGGACAATGTGTGTGTGGGGGGGAGGGGGCTTCAGCACATGTCAAGGGGCAGAAAAGCATGCCTTACTGTTGGGTGATGCCACCGCCTCTGGGATGGTCTTCAGGAGGCTCACCCCCTCTTCTCACTTCCAGCTGGGCCAGAAATGCTTCTTGTCAGCCACAGAGAGAGCACCTGCAGAGGCAAGGGGACAGTGGGTTTCAGGAGGGGCATCCTCGGCTCTCCTACCCAGCTCCTCCTCCCCAGGACATGTCTTAGCATAGAAAGAATGGATTCTATTTCCACCGCGGATGATCCGACCGTAACTGCTGTTCAACTCTCCCTCCTCAGCAAGGCTGCTGAGCTCTGCCCACATCTTTGTAGGCCCCAAACTTGGTCCCAGTCGTTGGTGTTGCCTGTCTGGTTTCCTGACCTCAGGCTGACTACAGCTTCCTGCCCAGCGGTGGGAAGGTCTCTAGGAGTGAATTTAGATACTGGGACAAGCTGATACCTTCTAAGACGGGAACTCAGAAGAAGGCGAGCAGCATGCTCTTTCGGTCTGATGCTGAGCTTTGGGTCCAGATGATGACCAGAAGGCCTAGACTAGGGGCCTGAAGGGACAATGGTTGGGGGAAGATGGGAGGGGCTTGCGGAAAACAGGAAAATGGGGAGGAAAAGTCAGGAGAGGAATAGAGCAGGACCAAAGAAAGACAACCAGAGGCCTAAAGGGGGCCTTGGCTGCCTGCCTTTAAAGGTTATTTTTAGGTTCAAGTGAATTAATTTTCACAATATTTGAAATGAACCACAATATCTAAGGCAGAGTCTGGGTGGTCAGCCTTGCCATTAGGTCTGGCCAGATATTTCCCAACCACCCCATCACTTTCTCCTGTGGATGAGTTGCTGATTTGAACCAAGGAGGCTCTGCTAGGAGCCAGGATGGAGCGGGGGCTACTCTAGGCTGTACTTCCAGGGCAGCAGTGGGCAGTTCTTCCGGCCAAGAGCCTTAGCCCTGTCCTGGAGGCAAACGCATCTGTAACGTCAGCAGCCCCTTCCTAGTTAACACCAGCTTAGTGAAAACACATTTGCACCTCAGTAAAGAATGTAATTAACTAGCGGCCTGACAACAGGAGCTGAGAAAAGCAGCCTAGGCTGCGGCTGCAGCAGGAAACAGAAAGTAGACATCTGCCTGAGCAACAAGGCTCTCCTGCCTGGTGTGTAAGTGTGTGTGTGTGTGTGTGTGTGTGTGTGTGTGTGTGTGTACACGTGCAGCACATTGCTGGGGAGGTGAGGGTGGCAGACACACAACATCCAGGATCCTCAGGGAGGTCCGAATTCCCGGTTGCAAGAGAGAACAAGGCGGGTGTGCTGGGATAGGGTGAGCTTGAGAGATGTTCCAAGAGTAAACAGGTAGCCTGTGCATTTCCACTAACAAATGCCCTCTGGGTTCAAACAACCTCCCTGCCTTCTTCATACCCCATGCTCCTCCCAAGAGGAGATGAAGAATACTGCGACACATTTGCAGGTCTCTCTGGCCACTGGGAGAGCCACTCAGAGAGAGGCCAGAGAAATCAGCACCAGTGGAGGATGGGGGGGGCACTGTTAGTGTCCAATTACTCTTGTCTCACTCCCGTCACCCTGCTCCTCCTCCATGTAACCTTGCCCACGAACTCTGTAACGAGTCCCAGGGCTCTGGGCACTGAGGCTGCTAACCCGGGAAGCATGTCTGATTCCTCTTCTCCAAGATCCACACAATTTTCACTCCCTGTCACTATCCCTTCTCATCTCCTCCTAATCGAAGGTAAAACTTACCTTTCCTCCTTTCCATTCCCCGTGGCACATCCTAGACGGGTCACCCTCCCTGGCCACACTTGTCATACTCCTTCCTGGTCTGTGCCATCAACCCCTCAGTGCGTCCATTCCAGTGACTCATTTACAAGCGGCGAGCACTCATGGCCCTTCATGGGCTTACAGCTGTGCCACCACCAGACGCCCAGCGGTGTCTTGCTATGGGAGGCGCTCAGAAGAACTCTAGTGACAGGAAGCTCTCAGAAGAACTCTATTGACTCCATTAGACCAAGCACAGCTTTCTGGGTGCCTGTTTTGGGGACCCTGTCTTTCTAGATTCATCCTCCTCTCTATACTAAGGAGTCCACTACTCTACCCAATCAGAACCACTCTCCTTTGCTACACCTGGGCCACACTTTCAAAGTTCTCTCAATATCCACATTCTGTATTTCTACCTGACAGGGCCCTAGTCACTCTTCAGTGTTTATCTCAAACAATCTGGTGGCTGCCTCAGCAGCCAGAAGTAATTTTTCTTCCTCTGTGTTTCTAAGTAACGTGCTGCTTGGCATTCTCTGCAAGCCCTTGCCACATTCTGTCTCACACTATGGTCATCTTACATTCCACCATCTCTTTCCAAACTGTGAACCTCACAGCCGGGAACTGTATCTTGTAAGTTTTCAGTCTCCAAAGTACATTAATAGAAAAATACCTTATTTCATTCTTAAAACCTATCTTAGAAGTAATGTTTTATCACCTTTATAAAACACATACACTTACTAAAGGAAATAGATAAATAAGTAAAGTTGTGAGTTGTAATGCTGTAATATGATGGCCAACATTTGATATTTGAAATAAAAGACTTATTTCTTAAAATAGTGCCATATTATGCACACAATTTAGTATTTGACAATATAGTACAAATATTTTCATGTAAGGGGAATTTATTTATCATCATCATCATTGTTATTATTGTTTTTTCAAGACAGGGTTTCTCTGTGTAGCTCTGGCTGTCCTGGAACTTGCTCTGTAGACCAGGCTGGCCTCTAACTCAGAGATCCACCTGCCTCTGCCTCCTGAGTGCTGAGATTAAAGGCATGAGCCACTACCACCCAGCATAATTCATTATTTTAATGGCTATATGACATTATATTTGACAAATATATGACATATATGACAAATAATGTTTATATTATTTCTAGTTTCTCTACCATCAACAAATAATGATCATTCTTGCTAGATGACTTTTACCCCACTCCTGGTCATTTTTCTAGGGTAAGTTTTATGTGGCATTGCCAAGTCCAAAGATGCATTCCTTTTAAAGACCTTCCACAGATTCCCTGCAGGAGGGTCATACCTATTCATGTCCTACCAGCAGCACATGAGGAATGTTTTTTTTCCCCTTGTCAAGCAGTTGTTCCCATTTTATAAACGTGGCTAAGGAGGCTTAGGAAAGTCAAACACAGGTATGTTGTGCCTCGTCTTCTAGCGTTAGAGGTTTCGTGTAGCTCAGTTCCCTACCCTGCCCTCTCTGTTCTTGTGTGTCTTAGCATTGCAAAGAGATCACTTGCAGGTGGAAGTGCCAGCTCCATGTTGTTTTCCTCAGAGGGGAAGAGATAGGTGGACATGCCTAGAGGGCCATGCCTCGAGCCTTTTCAAAGTCACCCTCCCCATCCAGCTCTCCATGTCTCTGAGACCGATATGGCAGATGGGAGAACTGGTGTGGGCTACTGTTTATGCTACCCTGCTCTCCTCTCCTGCAAAGGTGCAAATTGCTTCAGTTTAGCCTGGGTATTAAGAATCTACCATGTGCCTGGGCCTGAGCCCTAAATCAATCCCCAACCTCTCTTTTCCTCTCCCCCCTTCCAACCTTCTTCCTTCCCCTCCACAGCACCTTCCTTTTCCTCCTCCTGTCCTGTAGATTCATAATCGAGTGGGAAAGACTGATGGATGGGAAGTACTGTGAATTTCCCTGTGTGTTTGATGCCGCTTCTGGCTGCTGCTCTGGCATTCCCTCCTACGTCAAGCACATAGAGATGAGGTCGGGGTCAGGCCTAGGTTCAGAGCTAGGCAAGGCAGGAAGCCCTGTCTGTCTCCCACGTCCTCCGGCTTCTGTCTCTCATCATGCTCTGTATGGGCCCCAGAGAGAGTGTGTGTGTGTGTGGGGGGGGGTTGGGAAGAGCTCCCTCCTGGGGTCCTGCAGCAGTCACAGGGGTCCGATTTCTGCTCTAGCTGTCTCTCTACCCACCCTGGGGTGACGCTGGGATTCCTTGGATAGGATTGAGACCAGCATTAGTCAAGAGAAGCCTACCTGCCTCCCGCTCTGGGATTAATAAAATGCACATTAGTCAGAGGAGGGATGATCAGAGGTGACACTAGAATGCCCCTGCGTGGGGCACTGCTCCAGGGCTACAATAGACATAGATTTCTCCTTTCCCAGAACTGACAAGCAGCTCTCTCCACTAGTTTCCCTACCGCCCACAGGAAGCTCGGAGGCAGAAATACAGCCTATAATCTCCTTTCTGTCACTGGCAGTGATTCCTCTGAGCATAAGGAGGGCAGCTCACATGTCAGAAAGCTCCGAGGCAGATGAAAGACAGAAGGAGGGTGGAAGGGAGAAAGAGGCGGCCGGTGTGTGGTTAGCATCCTTCCCAGCTCGGCCACCTCAGCCACCGGCGTGCTCCTTTGCCACCAGGGCAAACACCCCCACCACACTATTCCTCACTATTCAAAGCCGTTCACCTTTAGCAGGCAGCCTGGGACAATACTGCCCGATCCTGAGCTAAAGCTGGACAGACAGCCTGAGTCATGGAGGCAGACTGAAAGAGAACTGAGCCCTATGTGACCTGACATGAGAATCCAGATGTTTGGGAGACACGGAAGGGATCGGAGCCTTGATTTGAAGATAAAGTCCCTTTCATCTCTACTACCTCCCCAAACAATGGAGTGACGCTTTGCAGCTCCATCAGGCCACTCCTTGCTGCCCAAGTTCATCTTAGCCGGCCTCCCTCTGTCAGGGAGGGCAGCTCGCAGAGAATGCCGTTAGCTCTTTTGCCAGCTTGCACTGGGGTGATTTGCAGAGAGCAGGACAGTAATAAAGACAGGCGCTGGAATCTCTGGTCGGGAGCCCGAAGTGAAGGCCGACCCCTTCCACTTGGGGAAGTTCCTCCACCCTGGTCTCTGTCCTGGTACTAAATACCGTGGGAGAGTCTGCACTCAATCTGGAGCCCGTTGGGCGGCCGTCGCTTCAGTAAGTGCAGCTGTGACAATGTAGTTAGTTTGCCTACAATGTCCTTCCTGCAGATCCCTGACGGTGGGCATTATAATAATCTCTGGCCTCCTTCCTTCCCTGTGCCAGGGTGTGTGAGCTAAGGCAGTACAGCTGCTAGTTCTGGGTCCACCCCAGATGTGCGTTGTGATGCCGGACAAAGTCAACCCCTAGACTGAAATTGGTTTCATCATCATTCTTATTGTTGGCCTCATTGTCTTCTACACACAAGAAGCTGGGCTTGAAAACACGACATTTCCCATCCCATTCTCTGAGGATTCTTGATTGTCAGTGAAGCCAAACTGTCACCCTAAGGAAAGCCCAGAAAGCAACAAGAGCCAGGACACCAAGAGGCTGACTGTGATGTCGGGAGGGCAGAGGTACTCCTTGAGAGTCTGTGTGCCTTATTCATCCTTGTTTCCCTGTCTCTTCTGTGCAGACCCCAGCAGCTTTCCAAGGCCAAGAAGATGAAAGTGTAGACTCAAGCGTTCACTCTTGTCCTTCATTATCAGCTTGGACCTGGTCCTCTGACCCAATCCTTGGTACTTCTGAACTTGAACCTTTGTCCCAGCTGGGAGAGGCTGCCACTATCCAACACCCAGTGTCTAGTTCACACTGGCCTGCACACCTCGGTCCCTGCTAGAGAACCTGATGCTTCCTTCTTTCTGCCTCCAGTACCTACCAACCCTAAGGCTACCTCCATCTTAGCCCCCCGGGAACTGAAGATCTGCCCCTTACACCCCTGTCTATGATGGGCCCTTAACCTTACTGTATTTTCTGAACTTCAGCTCTTTAAATTAAACGAAATCTCCTTGATGGCATCATCAACCTGTGTCTTTATTTCTTGTATTCCCTCTGTGCATGCCTAGGTTAGCACCGAGCCTCTGTAGATCATGCAAACTAACATTCTTGTCACACAAAGGGAAGACATTACTAGAAAATATCAACTTAGATCAATGCCGAATCAGTTCAGTCGAGAGTTTGCCTACTTAGTTACTAGTATTCGTGGCCGAAGGCATTGCAATTCTCTATGCTTCACTATGTCCCGGAATTGAGTGCTTTTGACTGAGGATGGGTTCACATGCTTCTTGCAGTTCCTGAGTGTGAGAAAATTAGCACTAGAGAGGCAGTGTTGGTCAAACATGGATTCAATGCCAGGCCTCACTCTTCCTCCTGTTTAACCGGAGTAAGCCTCACAGTATAGTAGAACAGCAATGCCTAACTCATGGGGTGTCTTTAAGGATGTTATGGCATTATATCATATGTGGTGTGTTTAGTGGGGAGTAAGGGACTCTGCAGTGATGAGGAGTAGGTCTTTAATAAAGTGACTTGTCATTCACAGTAGTGATAGTAATGGTATGCTTATGCATCATTTACTAAAAATCTACCCATCCTCCAAGAGTCAGCTCTTCACGTTTGTAATCTGTTATGATTTGTCCTGTATTAGAGTTATATGATCACATGGGTGGCTTTTATTTTGTTATAGAAATGACATAACCTAAAACTACTGGGTTTGTGCTGCTTGCTTTTGTTGTTACCATTGCTGTTCTTTGATCCAGGCTTCTGAATCTCAATCCTTGAAATGGTTTTCCTAAAGTAATTATGCATTTTCAGAGTCAACATATTTAACGGAAGTAGGAAAAGGAGTATTAAACTGCAGAGATGCATTGCTCATGAAATAGTCTAAATTTGTGTAAATTCTTTGCCAATCATAATTCCTTACATCCGACTTGGTAACTCTCAACTTGTCCCTGTAAGTCACTTATATGTGTATTTTTATACTCGATTGCTATTTTATGCTATATCTACTCATATTATAAATGAAGTTGAAGAAAAGTCTTAGCAAGTAACAGGACTATACTGAAAGGGTGCTCCAACATAAAATAGTACTTTGGTGGTGTTTTACTTGATGACATGAAAACTGTTGAAGTTGTCTAGGGAGTAAGGTCATATGTAGTTAATAAAGGCAGACTTTCACCACATCTTTAGACTCCAGCCCAGTCCTTTTTGAATTTTGTCACACCACCTTTCAAAAACCAAAATAGCCTTAAAAATACAAAAGAGACGTAAGTAAACAAGCTCTTGCTTAGCTATCTATTATGATGGCTATATTTTCCATCGTTGCGATTCACCCTTCTCTTTGGTTTCAAAACTCTCAAACTTGTAATATTTAAGAGTTTTTATACTACATTTTATTAATCATCAGTGTGTGTGGATGTGCATGCATCATGATGTGGAGGTCAGAAATTCTGTGTCAATTTTCTCCTGTCATGTGAGTACTGGGGATCGAACTCAGATCCTCTGGCTTGGCAGCAGGCACCTAACTCCTTAAGCCGTCTCCCTAGTGCTACTCACACTTAATCTTGAGACTTGGAGTTCTGCCTTCAGAATATATACAAGAAGACCGTAAAGGATAAGCCTAGAGGTTTTGGTTTGTTTCCTTTGTTTACTCTTGAGAGATCAGTGACAATGTTTACGCACACAAATGTGTGAAAAATATAGGGGCATATATCTCAATAATATGAGAGCATAGACATGGCTCTGGTTTGGAGTCCCAGCATCAAATATAAAAAAATCTAAAAATACTAGTATATATGAAAAATGGAGATAAGGGATTTAAAACCATGCTTTTAAAAAAAAGATTCAGCTCTCCAAAATTTTCTTTCAGGGCTACCCTTCCCCATCTAGGGTGAATCATACCCTCCCCTCCTCTCCCCTCCCCTGTCCCAAAAATTGGGATCATACCTCTAGGATAGAAGTCTAAAGTTCTTAGTCAGGAACTACAGGCTGTCTCACTGAATTATTATCATATGCTCCTACATGTGTCCTTCTGTGAAGCCCTGAGCTTCCAGAGAACAGGGACTTAGGATTTCCCACATTGCATCTCCAGCCTTGCATCCCACTCAGTGCATGTTTATGAAATTAGGAAATGGATCGATGATCAGGAATGCCAAGAGCCGTCAAGAGATCTGGCCAGAGTTTGACCAGACACGAGAAATGAGCTATAGGAAGGACTGGTGATAGGAACCTATCATGGAAAGTAAATTATCCTTTTCAGCAGAACCAGACCGTGCTCTCTGACCCCAGCTTTAAAGATACCCTTAAATTTGCGCCACGAAGTTTTATTTCTTGGGGGAATACTTGGACCCTTAGCAGAAGACATCAACACTGAAAATCTGCAAAACTCTGCCTGTGTCTGGCTCCCTCCCCCAGCCTCCCTACCGAAGTCTTTCCCCAGTAGTTCTACCTTCAACCTTGAACCTTGCTTCCTCCCTCCTCGGGCTGATGGGCGACTCCGCCTAGGTGCTGTGGCAGCCTTCTCTAGAAGCAGGGATGGTAGCATCAAGCGTCCCTGTTCCTCTCGCTCTCCACTGCCGTACTTTAGCCGGCAGGAGCCTCCTGGTCCAGTTCTGCTCCTGCCCTGTACCCCTGCTACCCCTGCAAGGATGGATCTAGTGCTAGTGTCTCCTATGAACAGGTCTCTTAGCTCTTACCGTGCCAGCTTTGATGGTCTGAGTACAAGATGACTGTATTTCTAGCATCCACCGGATTAACTAATCCCCAGCAGAATCTCAAACCCACAATCTCCTGAGATCCCAACATGTATTTTTTTGTTTAACAAATATCTGTTGGTGAAGGCACATATAAATGTATATTATTCAGCAGAGGACATACCATACCAACATATCACATGTTGATCTCCTTCACAAGAAGGGATATTATCCAATTTAGTAATTAATCCTTGTACCACCCTGTGAAATAGATAATACCGGTCCCATGTTAAAAGGGAAGCTGAGGTGACTTTCCCAAAATCAAGTGACTTTCCCAAAGCCATAAGACTATGTAAAGGGAGAAATGAAATAGTAGGGCCCAATGGTTATGTTACAGCCCTGTCAGCAAAGCTCTTCATTGTCCGTGCCTCTGTCCATCTGTCTACCTGTCCACCTGCTCACCTACCCACCTACCCCTCTGCCCACCTGCCCATCTGTCCTTCTGTCCACCTGTCCACTTGCCCACCTGCCTTCCTACCCACCTGCCCCTCTGTCCCTCTATCCACCTGCCCATTTGCCCCTCTATCCACCTGCCCATTTG
>CABHPR010128981.1:10529-21114 GCA_902168415.1 Peromyscus melanophrys
TGTGTGTGTGTGTGTGTGTGTGTGTGTGTGTGTGTGTGTGTGTGTGTTCTGGAGTGCATGCAGGGGTGTGGGGGATGGGGTGTGTTGCGGCATAGTCTTTAAAGGAATAGATACAAGGAAAATGTTTGTTAAGATTAGTATGTGAAACCAGATAGGATCAATAAACCAACAGTGTTACTTTGACACAGCCTATAGGATCAAGACTGTGTCTAAAGCAAAGTCAAGCTACAGTTAACAGCATGCCTACTGTACTTTGGCTGCAGATTTTAAATGCTAACTAGATTGGCTTTTTAATGGTGATGCTGGTAGGAGGCCAGAAAGGTTGTTCTGTTCTTTCCTCTGGCTCGCTGCTGCTGTCAGTGAACTTAACATCAGCAAGTCCAGCAATAGTCAGATTCCTAGGATTTCCAGTTCATTCCCATGGTGGTGACCCAGCACAAGTTTTGTTTAAGAAAACAGGAGCAATTAGGTCCTTCCTCACAGCCTCGGACTTCTACCTGCTTTAAATACATAAGTAAATAGAAATAAGACAGACTAGAATGCGCAGGCTGCTCTTAGGCGTTTCTTGAAGTTTACTTAAGTCTGTGATTCAGATCAGGCTTCCAGGTTGGAGGCTAATACTGAGCCCAAGAGAGGCACACCCACTCTGGGATTGACATCCTCACCACAAAGGAAGAAAGCCAGGGTCACCTTAACCCTGCCTCGTTCTCAATCCCTTTTGAAGAGTCAGTGAAATTTTTACACTTGAAGAGAATGCTAAACACTGAGTGCAGCTGGATAACCAGTTGACCTTTATTTCACAACTCCTTTCTGTCTCCACACTTCCACTAAGTTTCTCTTTCTTATGTCCCACCCGCTGCTGAATATCTCACCTTCAGCTGCTGTTACATCTCCCAGTGATCACGCTACTCCCTGGAATAGCTTTCTTTTCCTCCTGTTAGGGTGCTAAAAGCACTTACAATCTTCTGGGGCAAAGACAAAGTAGAGCTTCAGAACAGGAAAACAAGTTTAAAAAAAAAGAAAGAAAAAGAACAAAACAAAACAACAACAGAAAAACCACTTACCCACTCTTCCTTCTGTTGCCTCCCTGGTTGTAATAATTTGTTTCTTCTTCACAGTTAGATGAACACTCTGTTCCTCACACATCTACTGTCTCATGAAACTCACTTCACATATTTTATTTTACTTATCTCATCTTTTAGACAGGATCCCACTGTTTGGCCAGGCTGATCTCAAGCCTGTTCCTGCGCCCCTGAAGCGCTGGGTTTGTGGCTGTGAACCACCATCGCTTTTCCCCAGAACAACATATTTTAAAATTACTTAGAGGGAAATGAATGATTGGCATTAAGATATAAGTTAAATAGCAGACTTGGAAAGAATAGCAGGATTTTCCATTTCCTTTATTTTAGTAACATGGAAACTGAAATCAGACTTTAATTAAGTGGCTTAATCAAAGTCATGTGTCTGAAAAATGAGTAAGTGGCCAAACAATCCACTTTCATTGCCAATATCCTTACATTCTCTTTTCTTAAACTGGGGAGTTTCTTCATTGTTCTGCAAGTTCAATGGAGTCACAGTGCAAACAACACCAGCATACTTAGTAGAGTGCCAAGTGCTGTGGAAACGATGCATTTTAGATAGACCAGATTTTAGTTCTGCCTCTTAATGTGATATGTGACCGTGGACTAATTATTTAATATGTCTCTACTCTTCTATGTCCCCAACTGCAGAATAGAATAAACTTCACTGTCTGAGCACTTCAGAGATCTAATTGTCTCTGTAGAACTTACTGATAGAGTTCTATTACCATTCTAGAAAACAAGTCAGAATAATTCCCATATGATTTCCCTTCCTGATTCTTTTTTTTTTTTTTTTTTTTTTTTGGTTTTTCGAGACAGGGTTTCTCTGTGTAGCTTTGCGCCTTTCCTGGAGCTCACTTGGTAGCCCAGGCTGGCCTTGAACTCACAGAGATCCACCTGCCTCTGCCTCCGGAGTGCTGGGATTAAAGGCGTGTGCCACCACCGCCCGGCACCCTGATTCTTAATAAGTAAATTTTAACCAATTCTCTTTGCCATCACTGACTTTGCAGGAGTAGTATTGCCAATTTTCTTGGTTGTAGGATTTTGTTTTTTTCTTATATAAACACACCACCTTCTGTCTCCAAACTTTCAGATGGATGATCAAATCCACTTCAACTATGAATTGAATTTTGTGTGAATATTCTAAGTTATTCCAACCCATTTGTTGTTTAAATGTGTTTCTTTAATCTACTAATTTTTTTAAATTCCCATGTAGGAAATATGTAGTGAATTTTACTGATTGAACTTATTTTCCATAGACCAGTCCCTTGCTTTTTAATCCAACTGGATTTTCTTTTTAATACATTCATTAGTACATCAAGGAATGATGTTTCTGGGAAGGAATTTGTAGGTATGTTTCTCTTCTGACAATGCTTAAAATGAATTATGAAGTTTGAGTTCACATATTACCCCAATTGACTGTATCTTCAAGAATAATGAATAATATTTTCAAATTGGCCAAATATCATTCTCCCTAAAATATACACTCAAGAAAACTTGCCTTTTAGAACTCATGTGGTTTTTAGAAACATTTATTATGAATTCTTGCTATGAAATTAATGTATTTTGAATAATAATTTAGTAAATTGAAGTTTTAAAAAAATGCCTTACAGAGAGGAAATTACATTTTGTTTACATTACATGAATATTCATATATTTAAGGAATTTATATTTTAAAATGATGATGCCATCATATTATCCATAATCTTTATAGCATTTTTGCCTAATGATAAATATATTCTGAATGTACTTCCATAACAATAAATGTTATAGATTCATAGTAATGGCTAAATAATGTTTCCTTTATGGAAATAATATTTCCCTACACAATTTATATTTTATATTCTTTTCTTTAAAAATCACAGATTTTTTTTTTTTTTTGGTTTTTCGAGACAGGGTTTCTCTGTGTAGCTTTTCGCCATTCCTGGAACTCACTTGGTAGCCCAGGCTGGCCTCGAACTCACAGAGATCCGCCTGGCTCTGTCTCCCAAGTGCTGGGATTAAAGGCGTGCGCCACCACCACCCGGCACAGATTTTTATAATAATGAATAAATCTTAATTCACGTATAGAAGAAGGCCCAATGATGTTCCAAGCAATTCCTATACACATTATCCTTATTTCTCTCAATTTAGACTATATACTTCATTCTGCTCTATATCAGATTAAGAAATACATATATACCTTCAAAGGAAAGTATTTTAGATTCCAGACTAGGTAGATTAACGCTAAAGACTTGTCCTGTCTTCATCATCATGTTCACGCACAGATTAGATGTGGGAAAGCCAGGTATTTTAACAGGAAAGAACATTCAAATTTGTCTCTAGAATATCACTTGAAAAAGACTATTTTGCTGCCATACATGCTCACCATTTACCGAACATGTTTGGTAATTTTTGAGGAACATAATCTCTGATCAATGACATTCAGAAATGTCTACCATGCTGATCTCTAAACACTCCTGAATCCTCTCTGCACTTCTCACTGAATCATTCAGAGAACATTTTTAGAAACAGCAAACAAGGCTGTTCACAGGATTTTTTTGCATAAAACTTGAAGAGATTAAGTTTATTTTCAAAGAACAATTTATGATTAAACAAAAACCTCACATTAAGTCTTATGGGGAGAATACCATACCATGGTGTGATCCAGGTTTTAGTCTGGTTTTCCCACCTGTGTCTACCAACCTCTACCAATGGAAGGAGAAGCGTGACTCAGCTTTGTTATGTTTCCCATTGATACATATTTATCTCGGAATGAATGATGGGACACAGTGTAAATTTCTCTCACAGTTATAATTTTCTTAAACTAAATTTAACCACTTTGAATTTCTTTTACTGATTAGGCCAAGAGCCCTGTGACATGAGGGCTACAGGGAGTCATTTCCATAGCTTGAATTATCATCCTGTATTGCCTCAAAATATAATTATTTTTAAATTAGCAGTCTCAGATTTTTAATATAATTTTAATTGAAAAGAAATGCAGTTCTGTATGCTAAAGCACAAATTCATAACTTTGAAGAATATTCTATTTTACAAATTCAAAATATTGTTTTGATAAAATTGGTACAAAAATATCAATCAGAAAATAATGAATTATTATTTCCTTGTCTTGATACTTTCACATCATGTAATGATTTGGTAGATTTAGTGAAAACAAGAAAGAAAACGAACAAGAAAGAATGTTCTCCAACTAAGGGACTTTAGGTAACAATATTTGCATTTAGGTAACAATTATTTGAACAATTCAAAGGTAATCCCTGTATAGGAAAACATTTGTGATATTAACATAATTTCTTGCCAATGTGGGAAAATTCCCCATAAAATTATTATTCAGAAAAGTTAAAGCTAATGCTACATTAATTTCCACTCTTAGCAGAGCCATTTAGAACTCAAGGTTCAAGGCTTTCTAGAAAGTAGCTATCTCTAAAATTCTCATTAGTGCCTTCATAATACATTTGTAAACATTGTTTCCCATCAGCACTAACTCACACCACTCTGAAGCTGAAAGTCAACCTGCCCTGACTTTCCTCATATGATGTAACCTTGAGACTAGATGGGATGTCAGATTCTTTTGTCTCCTTCTCTAATTTCAGCTTTTATGTCCATAAGAAAAGAAGCTGGAGACGTCACAGAATGAACAGCAATCACTGCCATTGTCCTGGCTATTTTGTTTTGCTTTGGAGTTTCCGGATGACTAGAGAGACTCTTTCTTAACTGAAATTTAGAGAGAACAAAAGGTCAGCTATACTAGCGACGTTTAATTGTATGAACAGTATGAAAAGGAAAAAAGGTTCTTCCTAACTGATAGTCCCTTAGCCTTCCTCTTCTGTCTTATATTCATTCCCCTAACTCTTTTGTTTTCTCATCTACCTCTCTAAATGGTTAAGGATGTCATAAGTCCTACTATCTTTATTTCCCATAGACTAGTATATTTGATAAGCTATTGAATTTAATAAAATGGGTGTATAATCAATCTTTTCCACAAAGAAAAGACTTCTTTTCCACAAAGAAAAGACTATTAGCCTTTGCTTGCCAAGTTGTAGAAGACAAAATGTGAATTTCCTTCTAATTTTCTCACACAGAGTTCCTGCACATTTAGTTTAGACACTCTTTTGATTGTAATGATTGGTACTGGTGGAGTTTTTTTTTGTTTGTTTGTTTGTTTTGTTTTGTTTTGTTTTTTTGTGAGTTTTTTTGGCCTCAGAATAGTCACAGATGAGGGCTGTAGCCTTCACATGAATAGAGAAATGCACTTTGATCTTTTGGTCTTCTATTTTCCACACCCATTCATCTTTAAAATTCCAGTCACTAATAATTGCTTTCCCATTTGTAATAAAAAAAAAAAAAAAAAAAACTGTGTGGTATGGTACTAGGAATTCAGCCAAATTAAAGATTTTAAAATTTCAGTTAAATAGTACCCATTGTTTCCAAATGAGAATATGATATCATTTTCTCAGAAAGTTCAAGGCACCGTGAATATTTGCAAATACTAGTTTGATTACTGCTTGTTCATATCTAAAGGTTAATTATTTAAGAAAAATTAAAGATATTTTCTATCATAAAACAAATCTACTTATGAAGCATATTTAGGTCACTTTGTAAGATTTTGTTAAACTATCAGGAGCAAGTCTTATTACGTATTCATTTTCCAGTGTGGTAAAGATCTTAATTAGTATTGCAACTTCCAGTAATCATTTAACTTTTCTTTTTTGTCCTTCTGAGAAACATGAGAGCTGACCATAACTGAAAGCAAAATTAAAATAAACTTACATTGTTATCTAGACTAATAAGTGTTGATGACATTCATGAATTCTGTTTATGTGTCAGGACACTTTGGGGAACAATCCGAAGAGGGGAATTTAAGGAGAGATACTAAGACCTGAAGGACAGTAGCAGGAAAAAATGTATCTGCCCCCCAAAATGTAAAATATCCTATCAATTTCCATTGTCACACATATTTATAGAAGCCATTTAAATAACAGTATTCTTAAAAATCAGAGTTTAACAACAATAAGTCGGCCCTGCATATATAAATAGAAACAGATAAAGGTATCTCAAGTTGTACATGGTGGATCTTTTTCCTTTGGTCTGTGATATTTGACTATAAACAATTTATTTGAGTTGGAATATGTTTATGTTTAATACCAATCAATGTTATTTATTGAATTGTATGGAAATAGATATAAATTATATAGATATAATAGAACAATCACCTGAAATTGAGCAAGTTTTCATCTGTGTGACCTAAGAGTATTTTTCTTTTGTATTGATGATTATTATCTTTTAAACACATGGGCAGCACTAATTGAACTCTGCAGATATGTGCATATATATACATATATATATATAGCCAATTTTTAATAAAAAACTATGTGGCATGACACTAGGAATTCATGCAGCCAAACCAAAGATTCTAAAAGTTCATTAAAATAGAAAACACTGTTTCAAAATAAGAATGAGATATAATAGAATAAATTTCATAAATGAAGCCAGTTATTATCTGTGTGACATGTGAGCAATCAGCATGTATAAATCAACAATAATAATGATAGAAGAGGTCATGACTGAGTAGAGATGGTAGGAGTATATGGGAGGAACTGGGGGGAGATGGAGAGGTTGGAATGTTGCAAATCCAGTCTACTCATATATGAAATAATCAAAAAAGTTTAAATGAATTCAACATACTCACAGTTTTCAAAATACAAAAAATTTCAATAGAAAAGGGAAAAATGATTTTGTCAGTTGTGAGTTCACATAAAAGGGGCTAGTAAACCTTGAAAACTATGATATTGGTTCTTTGAAACCATCAGGTGAACATGAAGTAAATTATTAATTATGGTATATTCCCATCATCAGTTTGGGATACCTGTTACTGCTGGTAAGAATCTGAGTCCACTGGAACTTCTGTAGAGTACCCTGATAATACATACAAATGTACAGAAGAAATCTCTGACAACCATTGGGTCACCTCTACAACATAAGCTTCAACAGCCTTTAATATATGTACCATACTCATGTATGTATGTATTATAATAGCAAAAGAATAGCAAAATATGCAAGCCAGAAAATTATCTACTCATAGAAAACTAAATAATATGGTGATCAAGATGGAGGCTATTATGTCTCTGTGAAAACTGTTTAATGAAGGTATGATAGTGTAGCCCACCATCTCAGATACTTAGGAGTATGTAGCAAGAGATCACTTGAGTGTGAACAGTTAAGACCACGCTGGACAATATAGCCAGAGGGAGAGTGATGGAGAAGTGGATGGAAGGGGGAGATGGGGAAGGTGGAGGGAGAGAGACACAGATAAAAACAAAATAAACAAGAATCAGAGTTCTAAAAAGAATGGTTAGCTTGAGAGACATGTTAGGAGGTATGTAAAAGCAATGGAGCAGTGTAAAGAAAGTGAAGTTCTGCTGGATATATTTCACATTGTTTTAGCAGTTATCATAGCAAATGGGAAGAAAGCTAATAAAGCAATATACAGATACACAAAAAATAAACATCTTAGTAAAATTAGTTGTATCAGTGTGCACTAAATTAGATTTCAAAGATATCTAATTGCATCGTCCCATTACATGACATTATAAAGTTTGAAGAGAATAATAAAATTGTAGTTTTTAAAAACAAAAAAATCCCAAACAAATATGGTAAAAACAGCAACAAAAATAGGAGATGGTGTCTTGTCTTCCTTTAGGAACCTGAGTTTTATACAACAATAAAAGTATAGAGAAATAAATATAGACATGCATGTTGAAATATATACACATGCACACATATGGGACACATAGCCACACAGACATACATGTATGAACATATATACAGGACATCCAGGCACACACATGAACTCAGGCACACATTCTTTTTTTTTTTTTTTTTGGTTTTTCGAGACAGGGTTTCTCTGTGTAGCTTTGCGCCTTTCCTGGAGCTCACTTGGTAGCCCAGGCTGGCCTCGAACTCACAGAGATCCACCTGGCTCTGCCTCCGGAGTGCTGGGATTAAAGGCGTGCGCCACCAATGCCCAGCTATGTGTATGTTTTTAATCAATGAAAACTCAGTAATAAGTCCTGAGGGGCTGTATGCATTCTACTGAGGATTCTTGTTGGTCCAATGGACAAGTCTAGGAAGTCCAATTTGTTTGTTTTTATGGTCAAAGTTTAGGGTATTTTTATTTGGTATATGACTATACACAGTTTGTGAGTGCAGGGTACTTCATGACTATGTCAGTAATTTTCACATTTTATTTGAACCT
Source organism: Peromyscus melanophrys (assembly GCA_902168415.1). Taxonomy (NCBI): domain Eukaryota; kingdom Metazoa; phylum Chordata; class Mammalia; order Rodentia; family Cricetidae; genus Peromyscus; species Peromyscus melanophrys. The sequence continues at coordinate 18,864 of CABHPR010128981.1, forward strand.
ATAAATTTGGTAACTGCCCATAAAATTTTAGTCTTTCAGAATATTATTTCTGCATAACTTATTTTAAGCAAATATAGTTTTGCTCAGTTATTTTTTTAAGGAACAAAGTTCAATAATCTTAGAAAAATGTATGTTTTTAAATAAATATTTTATTTTTTAAGTCTGTTTTAATTATCTATTTTTATGTAATTTTAAATTTAATTTTTTTCATATCTTAAATTGAATATGTTAATATGGATTAAATACAAGACTTTAAACGCAGCTAACAGTCAATAAAAGAATGTATCAGATTAAGAGAAGTAAAGAAAAACTAATATCTTGAAAGGCTGACTAATTTGGTCTTGTTCCAGGAACATTTTGCAATGTTCCTGACAGTAAAGAGACCAAGTAGCACTAACACAACCACAGAAGCAGATTATGGCAATTTATACCTAAGAGAACTCACTTGCTTATTTGAGAAAAACATAAGAAACAGTAACCACACTAAATAATTTTTTGGCGTGCTCACAAAGGAATTCAATGAAATTTGCAACATAAGAAATACCAAGAAAAATGACTTTCATTTTGTAAACAAAGAAATAAGATGTTGAAAACACAAACAAGGAATGCATTTCATGGTAACTCATCCACAGATGGCTTCAGCATTCCCTTTGCTTATGAGGTTCAACAAAATCAATGGTTGTGTCTTAATGCTATCTATATGATTGAATGCATTTTTAATTTTTGAAAATAAAGCTAATGAAAAATGATCCTGTCACAATATATGAAATCCTGTCACAAAATGAAAGATATAGTTTCAGTTTTGCACCTTAGAGTGTGACAAGATGGAACTTAAATATCCAACAGGTTGATTTCTATTTCTTATGCCTAAGATTATGTGTGTGTGTGTGTGTGTGTGTGTGTGTGTAAATATATGTCTATGCGCACATAGGTAAATATAGTTCTTGCAGAGAGTAGTGTCTGAGAATGGAAGCAGCCTACAATCCAAGCAGTTCAACAGCCAATGAATATTTAAATGTATGGAATGTGTGAACAGGCCATCCTCGATGGTCTTTCAGAGTTATTTAAAATTGCCTTGCTGTTGATTTTATTTATTGCTTTACTCATGGAGCAGATAATTTGCGTTTTACAAACTTGAATAAACTCATTTGTAGTTCATAGCAAAAAACTTGACTCATTTACTGCATTTTTTTCAAACTAACTATGTTAAGTCAATATCAATCCAACATTCTGAGGATGAGGACAGAATGAGTGGAGCTTGAGGGATGAGTGAGCAGGACCAAGTCACATGAAGCCTCTGTGTACATTCAGGCAGAAGCAGCAATGATATGAAAACAGTCCTCTTATGAAATGTACCCGGGAAAGGGAAAATATGGTGGATTCAAGAATTATTGTGTCTACAACCCATTCTGATCACTTCTCCTGTAAGAATCTACTTATTTTTGTCTGTTCCTTTGGTTTTTTTTTTTTGTTTTATGATTTTGATACAGTATTTATATAGTGAGCTATGCAGCCTCAGGTGGCTCATATTCACAGCAATCTTCACACCTCATCATCTCAAGTTCTCAAATTACAGGCATGAGTCATCACAGCTGGATGAGAAAACATTACTTACAGTTGACTAAAAGAGAAGTTCTATAAACTTCACTCAACATAGTTTCTTTCAATATTCACAATCTTTCTTCAATGACACTACACAAAGAAGTTTCCCGAGGTCAACATTACATGCTGTTCCCCAGGCACTATCCGCCTTGCTTTTTGAGATTTGGCTCTCACTGATCTGGAGTTCTCTAGTTAGGCTAGCCAGCCAGTGAGTCCAAGGCTCTGCCTGCTTTCCTCTCCCTAATACTGAGACCACATGTGCATGCTAACATGAGCAGCTTTTTTATGTGGGTTCTGGTGATCAAACTCAGGTCCTCCTTGATGCTTGAAAGTCAAGCATGTTACCAATGGCGTTACCTCTTCAACCCTTAAAATTAACTCTTGGTGAAGAACATAAGAATAGTGATTGACTTTTGGAGATGGTATTAATGGATGAGCAGAGGCTGGCTGTGAAAGAGTGTGTGGGAACTTGGTAGAGTGGTGGAAATAGTCTGTATCTTGAAGAAAGCATGTACACTTTCATTTGTTCAGTTGAATGATGTAAATTTCTAAACATCAAATGGAGAACATTCTTACACACACACACACACACACACACAAATACACACACACACACACACACACACACACACACACACACACACACACA